>PVIJ01000482.1:0-208455 GCA_004024925.1 Scalopus aquaticus
GAAGCCATCTTATGCTGATTCTCAGAAGCAGGCAGGGGAATGTAAGGGGAGGGGGAGTAAATATTTTTGTACAGGACACCAACCCGTGATCAGGCAAGAATGTACTTATCGAAAGAGCAGCTCGGCACCTGGACCCAATCATGGGGTCTTAGGCAATGGAGAGGTTATGTCTGCAGGCATAGTGGAGAAACTTAGTTACCGTTCTCCTGAAATTATACTTAAATTTATTTGCAAGAAGAAATATCGCATCCTGACTTTGGGAACACTTCTTTGAAGGCTCCGCCCATAGAGTGACCTTGTCAAGACAATATGGGGGTCTAGGTTGCGACAATAAACCTTTCAAGATTCTAATCAGCCTGTGAATCTTCATAGATTCAAATGAAAACAAACAGTTTAACTAAGATTTAACTCAGTACATGAGGATTACAACTGCATGAAATAGCATGTGTGTATTTTGCTGTGGACAACTGAGAATAATAATGAGCTGTTCATTTCTAGAATTGAAGGGTAGAGTTTTTTCTTTTTATTATTCTATTTCTTTTAATATGGTTTGGGTAATAAATAATAAAATGGATTACATTTATTCATCCATTCAACAAATATTTATTAAACATCTATGAAAATGTAGCAGTGAACAGACAAAAAAATTCTCATGGAATTTTTTTCTAGTGGGGGACACAGGCAATAAATAATATATATAGGTAAAAGAAATTATTTATTAAATATGAGAAGAGTTAAGAAGAAAAATTTAAGTGAAGGTGACTAGATAAAGAATCCTACAAGGGGACTGCAATTTTAAATAGGACGACCAGAGAGAAGGTGACATTTGAGTGGAAACTGGAAGGCGATGAGGAAGCAAATCATGTGGGGTTTATGAGCAAGCACATTACTGGCATCGGGAATAGCAAGTGCAAAGGGCCTGTGGCAGGAGCATGTCTAGTTCAAACAACAAGATATCAGCATGACTGAAGCAGAGTAAACTGGAAGGACAGCACACTGTGCAAAGTCAAAGAAGAGATGGGGCTACATTATGCTTGGCTATGTAAAAACTTTGATGGCTACTAGAGATGGAAAGTTTTTGGGGTAAGTTGAGCAGAGAAGAGACATGATTTGAATCACCTTTTTGTCTTTGGTTCTTTGACTGCTGCTTTGGGAACAAACTATAAGGGGTGAAGATAGAAGCAAGAGATCAGGGAGGAGGCTATATTCCCACTTTCTATGTAGGAGATGATAATGGCTTATACTAGGTAGCATGGCAGAGGTGGTGAGATTCTACACTTATTTTGAAACAAGGGCTGACAGATTGGGTGTGAGGTATGAGAGAAAGAGAGTTAAAGATGACCCCAAAGAGTCTGGTCAATGCACTGCAAGAACAAAGATGTCAGTGTTGAGATGGAAGAGACCATGGGAAGAGTTCTTGGGGTGGGCGGATCACCAGGAGCTCAGTATGAGACAGGTTTGAGGGGTCTATTAAACATCCATGTCAGATGAGGAGGAGGCAGTTGGATATGTGTCTGGAGTTCAGTGAAAGAGCCAGAAAAAGAGATAAATTTTGGATTCATTAATGTAACAACATCACCTTGCTCATATAGGGTAAATTGAGTCTGAGGTATAGGAAAAAAAGAGAAACTGACACATGCTAAAATGTTTTTTGTTTCTTTTAACTTGCAGAGATAGCAAGTCAAATTTCTTCTATCAAAACTTCATTCGAAACATTTATTAGATGCATAATCATCAATCAAACTTTTCCATTAGTCTCTAATTCATTGAAACTATCACTGACAGTAAAATGGTGTCATGTTAAACTGCTACTGTTCTGTGAATTAAAAATCCTCACCTCATGGGACAATGCCTGTGCATGGACTATGGCAGGAACAAGCTTCTTTTCTTTAAATTCCTGGAGGCAGTCATAAACCTGCAGAAGGGCAATAGTGGGAGAAAGACTGTGATAATGTGACTATTAACACTTCACATTTGAGACTCTCCAAGGGAAAAACCAGCCTGGACATCAGGAGTAAGCAGCTGGGCAGCCTGTGAGTTGGCGGAAGAACACTGGATGAGCTGCGTCTTATTCCATACATCGACGCCATCGTAACCCGTGACCAGTAAGTGCCCTGCCCAGAAAGACAATCATCGATTCTTCCATGTGTATCAAGCAATACTCGTGATCCATACACAGCTCCGTTATCTTAGTAGATCTTAGTGGCAGTTAATCTTAGTAGTAGAAATCTTAGTAAGATGTTAATCTTAGCTCTGCTAATCTTCATAGCGGCAGGAAAGCACCAGGAGCACAGGTTCTCCATGGAGCTGCGCAGACGGGTCTAAAGGAGGAGTCCTGGAGCCCTCGGTGGCTTTTTAGGCTATTAATTATATTTTGTAGAGAGGCAACCAGGTACAGGCCAGGTTGGGGGCTTCACTCTCTCTGCACTCTCTGGTGTTCTCGTGGTCTCTCTGCCACCCCGAATGGTCCTCTGCTCCCCGCTCTGTTCTCTGCTCCCTGCCACTGTTTCTCCTTCTCCTTCTCTGCTTACTAGCCCAGTCTCTGGCTCAGGTGTGCCCACTCACACAGGCCCACACCCTACTCCAGGTGCCCGCCACCAGGCATGTGTGCAGGCCTGCAGAGGTCTCTCATTGAGGGGAGGGTGGAAAAACCCGATGACTCTTTCGTTTACCCTACAGCTGGACAAAGATGCGCATGACTCGTCTGGAACACGTTACTGGACACATTACTGGTCTCACACAGAAGGGACCACGAGTGGTGGTGTGGATCCTGCCTTGAACCCAGGTCCTGCCCACAGCTCCAGTATCGAGGACCCCGTCTGTACACTTCCTGAATAAATTTTAAGTGTGATTAATGAAATGCTGCTTCAGCCTTTGAACTCAAATTGCCCTCTCAGTTTGAGGGAACTGAATCATTCCCACGACCACGCAGTGGGCCTTTGACAGAATGTCTCTAGTTGTCAGAGAAATGAAGTCAAGGCTGATGGCTCTCATGCTTCAAGGGCTTAATACTTGGCTGCCACTGGGAATTAATCTTTCCCAACCTAGTTCACTGATAAAAAGAAAGTCAAACTTTTACTCTTGTTAAATAAACTAAATAAAGGTGGGGTTCCCAGGGCTGAGATCAGTAGTGATTTGGTGGCAGAGACCTAGAAGACTTGTGCACTGGGCGGCTGCTCTGGGCATGAGCTCGGCGCTCAGCTGCACCAAAGGATCTGAAAGCGGCCAGGCTCAGCAGGCGCGTGTGCTGGTTTGTACTCTGCCCTTGTCTTCTGTTTGTTTCCTTCGATTCTCCTACCAAAATTCCAACTTTGTCTCTGCTGACCTTTAGGACTTTTTCCTTACCATGTTCTAGGCTTGATACAAGTATCCAGAAGTCTGCCAAGATCCAAGCACAGCCCTTAATCTTGTTTTAGGAAAGTAGTTTCTCTCACAGAGAGAAGAGGCGCAAGAGGACAGCTCAGTTCAGCCTTTCCCCACCGGCGTCTGTCCTCCCCCACTCTGCCTCAACACCAGCATCCAGGTTCACTGGGAAGTGATTTCAGCTGACAGTTGGTGCAGGGAGCACAAAGCACACACACAACGTACCAGTGATGAGCAAGGCGATGCCTTTATGGCATTAAAACTCTGGCTTTAGCTAATCTCAGAAGAAAAAAATGCCTCACAGAAATCAGGCAGTTTCCCCCCAGCTTTATTGACATATAACTGATGTAAAACATTGTATAAGTTTGAGGTATATAATATGCTGACCTGATATATGTATTTATTACAACATGGTTATCACAATAAGATTAGTTAGCATCTCCATCATCCAGTATAATTACCATTATGTGTGTAAGACTAACTCTCTTGGCAACTTTCAGGTATACAATACAGCACTGATAAATACAGCCAACATGCTGCCCACCGGATCACCCAGAATTTATCCTATAACTGCAAGTTTGACCAATATCTTCCCATATTCCCTGAAACCACCCCAATCACTGATGACTGTCACTCTACTCTTTATTTCTACGAGTTCCACCTTTTTAAGGTTCCAACATGCAAGTAAGGACATACAGTATTTGTCTTTCATTGTCTAAATTATTTCACTTAGCATAATTCCTTCCAGGTCCATCTATGTTGCCGCAAAATGGAGGCCCTCCTTCTTTTTATGGTTGAGTAATATTCCATTGTATTTGTCTCTTCTGGATATATATCTGAAGGAAATGAGGTCACCTTCTGTAAGAGATGTTTGCACCCCCAACTTCATTGTGGCATTATTCACAATGGCCCAGACATGGAAGCAACCCAAGTATACAACAATGGATAAGTGGATAAAGATATTGGGTGCAAGGTGTACTTCTTTATTCATGCTAGAGAGATTGCCACTTTTCTCTTATTTTAAAGATTTAATATTAATATACATCATTAGACTGACCCCACTTCATACTTAAGTAAAGAAAACACAACCCAAAAATAACTTCAAAGGAATTTTTCTTAATAATAACATTTGTTCAGAGGAACATTATAGCAGAAAAATAGATGCTATTGTATAGTGTATAAATTTCAGCCAAAATTAAGAGCAAGAAGAAATCTTCAGGGTAAGAAAAACTAGCAGACCTATAGATATCTCATTTCCTAATTTGAAAAAATGAGGACTATTTTTTAAAGCATTTTCATTTTTCCTGAGTTGGCCACACAGACAAAAGGGTTGTAAAGGATGCTAAGGGTACTGCCAACTACTGTTTGTGGGACGGCCTTGTTGGGGGAGGAGGGTGGAAAGAAAAGGGCTGCCATATTCTTTTCCACCTGCTAATTCCTTCCTAAGCTAAGAGGCTGTGACACTTCTCTGGGGATTGCCTTCTAAGAATTTGTGGCAAGATGAAATTTTCTGCCAATGGACAAGCGTCATGTTGGGTGAGCAGTTTCTGTGTCCGCAGAAACCAAGGCTTCCCCCAAGCGCTCACCTTCAGCAGAGCCTGCAGCCATGGGGAACGGAGGAGACTGCACAGGAGACACACTCCAGTCACGTCCCTGCTGTAGGACAGATCCAGCTCTTGCAGCACAAGCCTCAGGATCTGGGAGAGACCTAGAAAAGGGAGAGGGCAAAGAAGGGGTGTTCAGTGGAGGGTGTCAGGAAAGCCAGGTGTTAAGGACAGCTCAGTTGGGACGGGTCTCATGGGGAGCGGGGATAACCGGATTTAAGGCCAAAAGATCCACCTTCAAGCCTTGTTCTATCACTTGCTGAGTGAACCTCAGAAACTCACCTCTCCGAAGCCCAGTTTCCCGTGGTAAAAGGGAATAAGCTCACATCCCCAAAGGTTGTTGCTAACATGGATACACTGATAGAGAGCACAGTTGTTAAGATGTTACAAGAATAATAATCTCACCAGCCTTTGGTTCATTTGTTGTTTTCTGGATCCTCCTCTAACTCAAATTTAGTTATTTGACTTAACCCTTTCTGAAAATTCTGATTCAAAGTGTTACCGAAACACCCTAGGGAATCCACTGACCAGAGGGGCTAAATATATTTTCAGTAAACATTTTCTTGGTGTATTTTCATAGAATTTCTATTTGTTGCAGGGATACTTTTAATGTAAACAAGTTAGGGGTGGTAAGTTTAAGTAAAGCATTGTGGGGTAGGCGGGCAAAAAGGTTGTGAATTCACTATGTCAATTTCTTTCCTTTCTGTCTTTAAAATTGCTTAGACTTACCACTGATAATGTTAGTAGGACACTCAGAAGTGAATGCAAAATTCCTTATCGCAATCCTATAAATTTATCAGATTTCTGCCCACTCATTTGATCACATATGTATCTGGTCTAAGATGGAATCCTGGAGCTACATGCCATTCCCTGGATTGGTTGCTGCAGAAAGTTTCATGTCCTTCTTTTTGGGTGGCTCTGCCCCTTTGTTTGACTGCATCATCCACCCGAGCTTCCCGAAGGGACCCAGAACTAGGAAGCAGATTAATAAAATCAAATAGCTCACTCAGTCATGCTGGTCACACAACTCTTAGCACATTGGGATATATTTTGGGCATTTATTTAAAAAGTCAGGCATTGTGCTATACTCAGGAATCTACATCAAATAAAAAGTTATGCCTTATAAATTAACTTTCTAAACTAACCATCACCAGCTGTGAGGAGAAAACTACTGCTTTTTAAAACACTCCTCCTGCTGCCCACTATTTTTTTTAACAAGTGATAATTACATTTATTTTCTTTGCCAACTTGACTCCACCATCATTCAGAGCCCAGGAGAACCTTCCCTGGCCAGCCCCACTCAGGTGCCCTGTGACCTCTCTGGTAACATAGTTCTTCATGTCACTGATCACAATTTCAAGAGTTACGGGTTACTACTGAAGCACACTCTCAGGATTCCTTTCCTATGCTTTAGGTAGGATTAATTTCAAGAAACAGAAACTTGGGCCTCCCTGGTGGCGCAACAGGTTAAGGGCAGCACTCTGAGGCTATCCACAGAGCCAGCGCAGCATGAGTTCGATACCTGGCTGGGTAAATTCCCACATGGCGCAGCAGACCTCTTCGGCGTCGCCCCGCTGCTCCCCTCAGCAGTGTATTTCGTAGATCTGCCTGTTCTGCTCCCCATTCTGTCTCGGGTGAGTCCTCTCACAACCCCCCGCCCCCATACCTCTGGCCTACACCCCAGCTTGTATGCATAAAATAATCTGGGGAAAAAAAACCAGAAACCCAAAATAATAGTGGATTAATAGGGTAGTTTATATATTGCTCATGTAAAAGTTCAGAGGCAGAGACAGTCCAGGGCTGGGAGGGTTGCCTGACTCCTAGAAGCTTTCAGTGAATGGCCTCCTCCAGCTCAGTGCCCAGACACACTGGGGTGTGGGTGATGGTTCTCATCTTCTTGCTCCAGCATAGATGCTGGAGCTCCAGCCATCACATCTATATTTCAACTTGCAGGGTAAGGGAAAGAATTAAGAAAATGAGGCCAAAGGAAACACATGCCTTCTGTTCTTTGAGGAAGATTCCCAGGAGTTTCCCTCTACAATGTGGAATCACCTCATGTATTGTGTAACTTTTAAGTGTCCCATTGGACTTTCATATTGTTGGGGATAAAACTCAATTATCTGAGCCCAGAACCCAGTCATATATAAATGCAATGTATTTTTGTTCAGTTTTAATATACATTGAATTTTCTGAAATGCTATTACCATAATCGTGTAATGAATTGACTTTGTTTTGTTTAGAGTTTTTCTAGAAAGTTGTTCACCATTTCAGAAAATCATGCCATTCATGGTAATGCCGCTCGAGGTATCTAGGGCGCTGCCACAGCACGTTATCAGGCTGGGCCTGCTGCATTCGAAGTTGGTACCCATCACGAGTGGGCTTTTGTACAGATGCAAATGTGTTACTTCTTTATATCTGTTAGTGATACAGCGTATTTCCATATTGAATTATACAATGCTCTGTCAACTACAATATTTAACTTCTCCTTTTTATCATTAGTAGGGTATACTAAATATATAATTTTTTTAGTTGTTTGGAAATTAGTGTCTTAGTTTGGATTCCTCCAGAGTCTGACACAGGACAAGGACTCCGGTGAGGGGGTTTGTTTGGAAACACCACCAGGGAGTGGGATATTAGGCAGGGGGGAGGGGAAAGGCCAGTGAAAGGTGTATCATGTGACCGCTGTGAGCAACTGGGGCTTGACCCCATAGGTAAACAAGGGACAGGGGGAAGGGGTTATTTGTAACCTGAGCTGCCAGTCACTGGGGAAGGGTTGTTTGCACAATGTGTGACTTTGGCCCTTCCAGCCTACTACCTGCATTACTTTCAGTGATCACAGTGCTGGTGATTAGAATTTGGCCCAGAGTACACCAAAAATAAGCACCAGGGATGAGGGTTGGGCACCGAGAGCATTTGTTATAGTAGGATAATAAAGGATAAACGAGGATTTTTTAAAAGGAGTACTTCAAATTAGTTATTAAAGACTGGGATATTGAATGTTGTATGACTAAGAACCATTTGTCTAGAAGTTAGATTGTGGGGTTGAGCCAGGGAGGCTGTCCAGAAAAAAAACCAGATCATTATTATATTGTCTCTAAGTTCCAAGGCAGTGGAGAAGGCAATTAAATACCCAAACACTTACAATTCTGGGCTGTTAAGTAGCAGGAAGGATGGCCCGTTAACCTAGAAGCTGCATTAGTATTACTGAGGCCTGAGGAGTGTTTTCCTAACAATTACTTTAAAATTAACCAGTATCTCCATAAACTTAAAAATGTAGTGATTACAGTCATAATGCCACACCTCTAGCCCTATTACACTCATTTTTCAAAATAATGCCTCTTACTAGAAAAAGCTGGATGAGATATGTCATGTACAAAAGCAACTGGCTTCTTCAGGGTCAAAATGCCACTCCGTAGGACTATGACAGTTTTATTCTCAATTTTATTTCATACTTTAAAAAATGGCTTCTCAAAGCAACACTTGCTCTTTTGAAATCATATACAATTCTCTGTGTAATTTGGGTTGTGATAAAATTAAGCCAGTTGCGTTATTCAGAATTATTTTAGCTATTAACAATTAGCAGAAGACCAGATATAGACCTCTTCTGGTAACTGAGGATAATTTGGCAGGGTCTCTTACCTGCAGTGGCCAACATGCAATGTTGCTCCTATCCAGAGAAAAGTGTTCACAGAAAATACTGCCCAAGTCACCTCACTGTTTCAGATAACATTGCTTTGCACATCCTCTGATTTAATCCACAGAAGCCTGACCCAGTCTAACCACTAAGTTACTCACAAGCCTCCCCCCGTCACAAATCTTCTTAAGTATTCCTTGTGCTGACATGTCTGATTAGTATCATTTTCAACCTTCACTTGAGTATTTTTTCTCTCAAACTGCTGGCACATAGTTAGCACCAAAAACAGTATTTGTGTTGATTTTATCAGAATAACAGTCACCTCACAACAGAAGTTTTAATGAAAGAAAAAAAATGTGGACTGGAGAGTCTGGTCTATTAGTTTTGTTTTCCTGTTATGGTGAGAAAATATGGCATACTCTTCAATCAAGACCTGTAAGCATCAGTTCCTTTTGGAAAGCCCCCAAGATACTGTTCTGAACTTAGTACTTAATCCATTCTGCCTCAGATTGGAGCTGCTTCATTTGAAAATTTTACACCGCAGGTAGGTGCAGCGGGAAGAACGTATCAGAGAGAGTGAGAAAGTACTGCTGTCAGCAAGACAAGAGGCTTCTCAGCCCCCTTTGGCCTAAATAAGGACTTCCTTTGCCCTCTACTATGGATGAAAACACAAGCTGGGAAGGTGATGCATTTGGGGCTGTTTTGAGTAAAGCATATTTTGCCAAAAGCACTTATCTCATTAGAAATTTTCATTTTCACCTCATTTTTACTTTATGAACTTTCAATGTGTAACCCAGCGATGAAACGGCATCTCTGGCAGCTGCAATAGGAAAGGGCACAGGAACTCTGAGCAGGGAAGTGCTTTGATAGTGAGCGAACCACAGCCACCCCTCTCCACCTAACCGAATGGGGTCAAGGGGTTGACACCTGCCCCGTGCTGCTGCAGGTGTTGATGATGCAGGAGAAAGAGCTTTGCGTGAAAGCTCAGTGTTTCTGCTTAGAGACGAGGGCCTAGAGACTTAGGGCTTTTTCCCAAGATAATTGAATTTTAGTTCTAATATGTTACCTAAAAAGCATAAAAATAGTATGAAGATTCTGAAATGGACAATGTCATTCAAAACACCGATAAAAGGAGGAATTGTAACATGTTTTTCTTAGTATTGAGACAACCATCATGTGAGAATTACTCAGTGGATCTCAAGGCTTTCTTTGTCCATTTCCACAGTTATCCCTGTCTCTCTCTCTTCAGGAGTCTAAGACATCCAGTGACTGTCCCATTAAAAGCAAACGTGAAATCTATGTCTATTCAAAACTCAAAACATTCCCTAATGGAAATGGAAGGTGTTCAATTTAAACTACTCTTTAAGTGTTGCTCCCTTTCCAACGACAAGCAGGCACATTCTGGTGGTAGGAGAGGCTTCCTGAGAAGACACTAAAATTGGGAGGCACTGAATTAATGCCTAATATTCCTAACCAGGAGTTTAAATTCTCACTCTGTCCTTCCCTCAATCTGTTCAGGAGGAAAAAACCCAGTAACTATCAAAATATACTTCTTATTCAAAGAAATAATTTCTGTTAAGATCCTTGTCCTTGGGTTTAATTAGGATCAGAAAGCCTACTTGCTCTTTGCCAGCAAAGGTGCTATACTTACAAGTTTGTTTATTTTAAATTTTTGGTATGCCCTGTGTGTCTGTATTTTTTGCAATCATACAACCACCTTATAAAGATGAATGCTTTTATTATGAAAATTGCTGTTACATCACAGCCAACATTCCGAAACAGTATTTTAATAAACACTTGTCTTGATTATAAAGTAGAGCAGAAACCATGATCCTTCTTCAAACCTAATTCAGATTTGCTGATGTTCACATAAATGAGGACACTCCATATGCTCACCACGGTGTGTAGGGGATGAGATGAGGAAAAGCACCTATGTTATTCAAAACAGCTACTAGAGTTACTTGTACAGTGTTAACCGACCACTTACAATAGGACACTGGGGGAGAAGAAAGGGCAAAAAGCAAAACACTAAAATGGTGAGGGGGCCACAATTCTTTTGAGATGGGAAAAGCCAAACGCTTGTTTCCTTGTTCTTCCCCGCTGTGAGTTCAGCGTGAGGTAGAGGGAAGAATCAACACCAGGTCAAGGATGGATGCAGCTCATCGTGTGCATAGTCCCGTCTTTAGTCCTGTTCAAACACAGCCTGCATGCGGGTTCCTCAGGCTCTCCCTCACAGGCCTTGGAACACAGCGTGTGCACATGGAGGAAGGAGGTGCCAGAGCCAGTGTCTGAATTCCAGTGTATTCATTCTGTAGCACTGTTAGGAAACCAAGAACACAATTCCTATGTTCCTTCTAGTAAGAGGCTCCTATGGGGATGGATCCCATGTTTGGGGATGGGGGTGGCGGTCACTGCATAGAACCTTTCCCATCATGAACACCCCGATGGAAAAGCTTAGAAAAAGTTAAAACTGCAGTTTAAAAGTTCCTCTTTCCCCTTCCTCAGCAAAGAAGCATGATGCACACATGACTGCAAGGAATCTAGGAAGGCAAAGTGTGGTTACTGTAGTTTCAAGTACAATCTGCTCTTTGCAAAGGGGTCTGGGGTAACTGCAGGCAACCCAGAAATTAAAAAATATTTGACAACTTCTTCAAGGTAAGAAGTTATACATGTAAGAAGTTATACTGAGCTTTTCTTTGACCTTACGTAGCTGGCGTACTCTTTCCTGGAGGAAGGAATATCTTCTCCTTTCAAACAGCAGACGTTTGAGGAACCTAACATAGGCAAGAGAATGGTATAACCTGATTTTTGCTTCCTTTTCAATCCTCCCTTTAAATTACAGTATTTTTTTCTGGCCTCAGGCCATGATCATTAGTAAGGCTCAGAAATAACAACCAAAATAACACATTCTAATTCCAACACCACCAAGAGGATACCAGATGGTGCTGTGACCCACTGATTAGATAACCCACTTGTCAAGCTGTCACGCAGCCTAGTTAAGCTTCTCACGCTGGATCTGGTAGTAGCATGCCTGGAAAAAAGTTCAAAACAATTTCAAATTTACTTTAAAAGAAATTACATAAACATAGCAATGCACATGAGAGTAAAGAAAGGAAATCCTGTTAATAGTACTAGCCCAAAAAAATTTGTTGCTTTCATTTTTCTGTTTCTTCCAGTTCCCCACCCAAAGTCTGCTGTGCCTAGTTATAACTGGGAGAGATAGAATTTTGTACATTTTCCTCTAGTTCTAAAACAAACAGAAATGTTTACAAGCTATGAAATATTCTTCACTAAGTAAATGCGATACCTTTGCTAAATCACTATTAATTACACATTTAGACTGTGCTAATCATTACACGGTACATAAATGACTATAATCAGAATCACTTATTATGTTTAATAAACATGCAGATTAAGTATCATGCCAGAACTAATGAGTCAAAACTTCCAGAAATATATTATCAAGAAGTACGCCCAGGGGCCTCTCTGGTGGCACAAGGGGTTAAGTCTCAGCACTATGTAGCTATCCGCAGCCACTGTAGCACAAGTTCGATCCCCGGCCAGGGAGATTCCCACATAGCGCAGCAGACCTCACCTGTCTCCCCTAGCTGGTCCCCTCAGTAGTGTATTTCAGTGAATCCACCTGTTCTGCTCCCCCACTCTGTCTCTGGTGAATCCTCTCACCCCCTACACCTCTGGCCTACACCCCAGCTCTTGTATGTGTAGATAAATAAATCTTAAAAAAAAAAAAAGAAAGAAGTATGCCCAGTTGACTCTGAAAAGTATTTAGGTTTGGGAGTTACACTACAAAGAACATCTCATCCAAATAATATATAATGTTTTCCATCCTTTTAATTCCTTAGGCTAAATCTCCAGGGGTAGGATTACTCAGTCACTTGACAAACATTTTTGATGATTTCAGTGCTAACAACTGTTTTTCAAAAGGATGATGTCATTTCATACAGTAGCAGCAATGAGGGAATAATACTGACTTCACTACAACCTCACCAGCTCTGGGTATGATTTTGAAACATTTTTTCGCTATTTTAGCAGGCACAATGACATCTTAAATCTGCATGACTACATTCAGGCTAAATATTTTTCTATATAAATGTGTGAAGTCAGTTTCTTCCTTGGTGACATTTTTAGAGATGTTTCTGCACATAACATCAATACTAATCACGTAAGTCACTGGTGGCCAATATTTCCCTCAGTTCCCTTACCCTTTCCAATCTATTTAACAGGAATGTGATGGCATTTAAGTTGAAACATTTTTTAAAAATCTATCCAAGTCAGAAACCTGACATAAGTTCTAGTTTCTTTTCTCATTTTAATTAGCCTGTCTTTTTTCCTTTTTCTATATTTAAACCCTAAAGCATCTAAATTTTCTATGTGGGTAATTCCACCATCCCACCAAAATAATAAGGTATTTCAAGCCTTTGACCATTTATTAGATAATTCTTCTCCATTTTTGTAGACTATATTTCCATTTTCATATGTGAAATTTTTTATTACTATACTGCCTTCTATGGGGGCTAGTCTCTCTGCTCAGGTATTTGTCTATTCCTTTAATAGTAACATACTCTCTTAATTATTTCATTTTTATAATAATTTACTAATTGCAGAGTGGTCTATCTCCCTCTCATTCTTCAGAAGTGGTTTTTTTTTTTTTTTTGCCATTTTTCATTTGCTGTTCTTTCAACAAACTTCACAATGATTCTACCAAATTCCAAGAAAATTCAAGATGGGAGAAATGAGTAGAGAACACTCAGGCCAGGGATTTTCATTTATAATCTCTTGATTATAGGGAATATAAAAGAAAAAAGATGCAATTCAAACTCATTACACACATTTAATAGTTCTATTGTTGGACACTTCTTTTTTGGACACTAAAAATCCTTTCTGTTTCTTTCCCAGAGTTTTTCTGGATGGTCTATATTGGGGTAATGAATAATTTGCTTTAGGAGTCTGAAGAATAACTGGCTCAATTCACTTTTCTTTACTATATTAACATTTCAAAATATTAACAAGTATGTGCCTTAAAGGCACTTAATAGCTGTATTAAACTTTTATATAGAGAACAAAATGGCTAATGACAGATTTATAATATGGCACATGAGAGACAGATTTTAAGACCTAAAAATGCTGAACAATACCTATCTTACCTTCAAGGTGGTGAACATTATGCCCTGCTCCCCATGCTGAAGATATGGGTCCATCAGATCCTCAATGAGGTGTACCTCAGAGCCTAAATTCCTAATCCTGTCCAAAGAGAAAATGATACTCAGTTATTTCTGCTCATATGGGCATCTTCCTTCTGAATCTCTCTGAGGGGGAAAGAAAGAACAGCTCATCAAAAAGACTACCGGAATGGAATGGGAGCATATTTCTGTCATTAGTTCAGAAAACTCTAAGTGCAGACTTGGTAAGGTAATGAGTCACTAGTATTAAAATCAGAAAGGAGTAGTCACCTGGCCCGTAGCACCACATATAAGAAAACAGGAAACAAGTCATCCATGGACCACAAGAAGTCTTCCTGAAGTGACGCCAGGACACTCTGAGAGATCTCTTCAAAAGTCTGCTGAATGACTTTAAGTTTGTCTGATGGAGTAAATGTTGTGCTGTGGTTAAAAAAAGAAAATCTATTATTTTTGTAATAGAACTGTTTGATATTAACATTTCAACCATAAACTCTCCCAGGACTCTCAGGCCTCAGGCTGAACACATCAGGTACAGAAAGTTGCTAGAAGGAATGACCTTTTGAGAAAAGCCTCTAGCTATATTCCTCTCCTTTTACACATACAGAAAGTTATTTTCCTAATATACACTCTTCTCACAGTGAGAAGTTTGCTAAATTTCCATTTGGCCGAAGATGTGATTGTGTAATAAATTTCTGGCAGGCTCTCTACTACTACTGAAAATACAAGGGCCTTGTAGCATAAAAGGTAACCCTAACGCCTCAAAGGACCTTTGTGATCTTCAGGTTGTGTTTGACCCCATATGGGAGTACAGGGAGGCAATTAGCGCACAGGTAAAAGTAACATCATCAATATCTTAATAGACTATTATTTTGAATTATGCGATTTTCCATCAAATCAGAAATTACCTGATCTGCTGGAGACATTCTACAGCGGAAGCAAAACATGCATCTTTTGTGGTTGGTAAAACCTTCAAAAAGAGAATTAATAGTGATCAAAGATGAAAGCTATCTTTTGCAGTAACAATAGATAAAAATGATACTGGTGGCAAGTCTTTGGTGAACAACTAAGATTTGGATAGATTTTCCCAGAGTAATATGTAAATATGTTAAATCTCTCATATCAAGGAAACGCGTATTTGCTGAGTAAACTAAATCTACTATACCTTTTTACTCTCTCCCAGGATTGACAAGTTCACTGGCCAAAATTTCCTACAATGGAATCCATAAATTGTTAATACAAAATGTTACTTATGGTAGATTAACAAAAATAGTTGGCTATATTGGCTTCCCTGCACCCATTTAAAATAACTGTTGCAAAGATAGGCTAAGTTGTAATTAACATTCCAAAAGTAATTTAACAATTTCTGTACTGTCTCTAAGGTATTTGTAATTCTATACTTCAAAAACCCTACATATTTCACATATTACCAAATATTGGCCAAAATCTTTCCTTCACTCAATTTTAGCTCATTTTTATTATTAAATTATTTCACTGAAAAAGTTTACAATTAAAGTTTTTTTTAATAGTACAAATATATAATTATTGAGTAATGGGGTGAGCAACTTTATCATAGCACTAGAAAGAAAGCATACTCACTTAGCAACCTCATGGAGTAATAAGACACAATACCCTACAATTAAAACAGCACTTATAAAACTTCTAGAGATTATAGATGAGGGAGATGGGAAAGAGGAATGTTAAAGACTAAGTAAAATTAGTATTTTATGAGAATGTGTGATTATATGGATTTTGCTTTGAAGAAGTACAGACTATCAAGCAGGATAACAGATACTTAATTTTTACACACACACACACGAATAGAAAACACATTTAGAAAAATAATCAACTTTCATATTCATCTTTAAAACTTCTCAGAAAAAAAGATTATATATCAAGAGTTTTTTTAGTGAGACAGATACGAGACAAAGTAAATTACAAATCATATAAATATAATTAGAAATCAAAGCACCAAATTTTGTTTGCATTTTCAATTTAAACCATTTGGCTCTACTCATAACAACTGCACTTACCTCTGTACCCCAAGAAAGCCCAGAAGAGCAATATCTGGCTGCTTATTTAGTCGCAAAACACATTCCCAGTAAATGTCTTCCTCGCGGTCATTATCCAGAGCATAAAGCATAAATAGTGGTGGGTAGAGTCGAGGTAGCAGCACAGGAAGCAATAAACCAGAACTTGTTACCACATACCTACAAAACATTGAAGACAGAGAAGCATTAGTATTAACATTGAATACAGAATCAAACACAGAACTTCTGTTTCTCGAAGATGAAAGATGGGAAAGCTTGAGTAGAGAAGCAGTTATACTATTACAGTGTTTCTATATGTGGAGTTAACATGAGGAGGTTACCAATGGCCACAGAGTTTTGTCTTGGACCGAATGTGAATTCAAAATCTAACTGAAAACCAACTTTGCTTTTGTTTTGAAGCTGTTTTCTCTGTGGTTATTCCAGGCCAACATTATGTCAACTTGCTCAAGAGTCTTAGCTCCCAGTCATTTATGGCTGGACCTTTATGTGGTTTGGCTAATAGAACTTGAGACTTAAAAGGGACCTGAGCAGTCCCCTAGTCACCAACTGTATCATTTCAGAAATAAGAATACAGATCTGGAAGAAAACATCTTTTCCTTGGGATTTTTTGGATAAGATTATCTGGTTCCCATCTCCTTTCTTCACTATCTCCACGCAATTCCATTTACCCTGGCTCTGGCTCTGGTGATTCGGATCTGGAATCTGACTTCCCAGTACAGAAGGATTTCCTCTCAGTTGGCAGAGGAGCAGAGAGCGGAATTGTGCTGCCCTCTTCCGGAAGCTCAGGAAATAAGAACCTAAGGAATAATTTTAAAAATGTAATTAAACAATTTTACTTCTAGAGAGGCTTAACAAGAGCGCAAAAACAAATTTTCATTATTTAAGCTATTGAAGGACGTATGAAATCAAACTTTCTGTCAAGTAAATATTTTAATTCCCTGGGATTCTTAACTGATGTTTCTGATAATATAAAATTGAGTGTGTATAGCTAAGACCACTAGAGAATTGTCATGTGTTGGGGTTTTTTTTTGTTTGTTTGTTTTTCTGTCTAGTTACTAAAGAATAAGAATTCTGATCTGCATATGTTTTTCTTACTGACAAGTCTTATCTGGGTTCAATTTGTATTAAGTCTTTGAGCAGAGACAATTATTTTTATAATTTAAACAGATACCAGTGGAAACCTCTTACTTATTAATAATTAAGAAAAAATGAAAACCCAATTAATGTAAAATCGTAAAATATTTTTTAAAAAGTCAAGTCAAAAACTTTTTCCACATGACCAGTTGCTAAGTTGTTGAGGATTTTTTCCCCTAGGTTTTGAACTTGTCCTAGATTTTTATCTTTGATCTCTTCTATACAAATGGTGGGCTTTACCATAAACAAGTTTATTGCCCTCTTTATTTTTATAGACCTAAGTCATAACTCTTTAAAAAAAGTAGTTTGCAATGTTGTCTGCTTTCATAGACATACACTTTGCCCTACCTCTGCCTCTGATTTTAACAATTGGGAAAACTAAAAAAGAGCAGAAGCATCTTCATTACACTCATCTCGAGCTAATGTCAAAGATGAAATGTTCCAGCCCAGCAACCCTTTTTAGTTGATCACATTGCCTGCTCAAAACATGAAATATTTCCAAATACATTTATCGATTTGGAAGCTAATGATATAAGAAAGTTTTCTGGCACAAATTCATAAACTTTCATGTAGTTATCTAAATATAGTAGCTACTTGTTGGCTTAAGCCCAATGAAAGAATTTGAATTTTACAAGTTCCTAATTGGTTTGATGCTGAAATGCTCTTTGTACATATACTTGCTTGCTTTCTCACCTTCTTCAAAGTCTATGCTCGGTTATTAATTTATTAGTTAGTCCTCCTTGGTCTTTAAAATAGCAGCATCTTATCTCTAGTCTTACCCTCTTTCCCTCTGTCACATTTATCATCATCTGACACACAATATAGTTTGTTTACTTTGTCCCCACTAGAATGTAAGCCCCATAAGAGCACACATTTTCTTAGGAGGGGAATTTACTGATTAATTCCTTTTGGGCCTTGAATAGTGGCTAACACATAGATTCACTCAATAAATATTTGTTGAATCAATGAACAAATATAATGTTGTCAAGGGACAGGACATAAATATTCAGAGAAAAAACTTCATCTTCTCTGTGGTTGGGTTCTACAGGGAGACTTCTGCCGAAAGATTATATCCAAATAAGACAACTATTTCTCCTACCAAAGTTAAAACGCAAAAGCACATTTATTTTAGTCTTCTATAATATTTAATGAGTAAGTAACACATCAAGGAAATAAGTAACAATGGCTAAGCCTCATTTAAAAAAAGATTTATACCACAAAGTAAAAACATGTTTTCATTACTTAATCCACTTAAGGATTACGACATAAACCGTTTTCTTAATGAATAATTTCTATGCTAGAGTAGAACCTTACTGATTCTTCACAGAGCTGTAATCTCTAGACTCAGGGTGAAGATTCCACAACTTGCAGACTTCAATGAAAAGATCTCTTACCTTACCAACTGGAACATTCGCTTAAGGTAGGACTTGATCTCCTTCACAGCCTCTTGCAGTAATCTGCGGTTGGCTCCCACACCTACATAGGTCATTCGATATACTGCGACCAGTGTCTCCATGAGCCTGCCCAGAGGGTGCAGAGGAGTATCACAGGCCTGAACAGGAAGAGAATCGGGGAAGTTAATGTGCACTGAGAACAGAAACAATCAGTAATAAGTAAATTCATAAACAATTTTCAAAATGTAAAAAATCAACTTTTGGGCCAGATTAAATTCAAACATTTTTAACTTTTCCGAGTGTGCTGATTTACATAAATAATATAGAATAGGAGTTCCTAATATTTTTAGTCAAAGAATCCTTCAACATTATGAGAAAATAGCTTTGGACATACTAATGTAGAGTGTCATTAAAAAGAAAGGTTCTAACATACTTCAAATCTCACATACAAAAAAATGTTACTGCGAAGAAAACAAATAATGACTGGTTATGCTGTAAAACAGCTGCTCATCAATTCCCTTGATTTTTTTTTTTAAAGATTTATGGGCCTTCCCGGGGGCGCTGCAATTGAGCACTGCGCTGTGGAGCTGTCGGCAGCAGTGACGCGAGTTTAACACCTGGCCGGGGAGATTCTCACATGGCACAGCAGACCTCTCCTGCCTCGTCCGCTGTTCCCCTCAGCAGTGTATTTCCATCCATCTGCCTGTTCTGCTCCCCGCTCTGTCTCTGATGAATCCTCTCGCCACCCACACCTCTGACCTGTACCCCAGCTCGTATGCATAAATAAATAAATCTTTAAAAAAAAGATTTATTTATTTATGCATAGAAGAACTGGGGTGTAGGCCAGAAGTGTGGAGGGTGAGATGATTCACCAGCGACAAGAGTGGGGAGCATAACAGGTGATCTACTGAAACACACTGCTGAGGGGAGCGGCAGGCGAGACAGAAGAGGTCTCCTATGCCATATGTGGATTAGCTGGCCAGGGATCGAACTCAGGCCATAGTGGTGATGGCACTGAAACTTAACCCTTAGGCCACCACTGAGGCCCCCTTGATTTCTTTTAATATTCCTTCCTGTTCCCCACATCAATGTATGTCATACTTTAAACTGTAGCTGACCTTAAAGAGTGCAAGAAGTAAAGAAAGCATAACCAAAGGGTGAGGGCAGGCTACTTTATTTATAATCTTTGGTGCTAGTGATACCAACAAAAAGCCATTTTAAACTCTAACCCATTTCTTAAGCACCCCCTTGAACATGTTAAAAAGCTTAAGTTCTGTTGTCATAACAGGGCAGTCTCTGTATAAAAATGTGCATATAGTGGCCTGAGAATTAACAAAAGAAATACCAAGAAAGTGAAAATAGGATTAGAGTAGCAGAAAATGTAAGTAGACTTGAATGACATGCTGTGGTGACTGCATATTAACTCACAAGACCAGTGCATTGGTGACTAGTTTACCTTTATTAAATATTTCTTGATGTCATCATACTTTTCCACAGAGAAGGCACCAACGTGATGAGGAATGAATTCCAAACTCTCCAGTGTCTGAGTCTGTGAACGGCTTAATATTTCTGGACTGTAAAAAGGGAAAAGGAAGCCTGTTATACACCCATGTCGATAAATCGAGGTAACTGCAAAGTGCACACGAAACACACTCACCAACTAGGGGTGATGGGAAGCCCCCACAGTGTTTGGCCCAAATTAACTCATAAATAGCAAGAGACCCACACTCACGTCTCTGTAACTGTCATGCAAAACTGCATTTAATATTACTTTATATCAATTACAAAATGTTAATATTTTGTCCCAATATAAACCATGATATTGGGAAATACTAAATATTAGCTTAAAAAGAAAAATTGTGATAGACATTTTAGTCACAAGAGAAGAAAGGAAAAAGGAGAAGGAAAAGCTAAGGAAAAAGAAAAACGAATCCAAGGACAAAGGAAGAAATGAAAATGAGTAAGGAGCTCATGAGGTTGCTATAGCAAGTACCTAAAGGGTAAAGGGAAATTTTGGATGAAGAGACTGAGACAAAAAAATATACTAGTAATCAACAGAAATTTTTGGTAATGGCACATTATTATTACATTATAACCAATTAAAAACAGTGCACAATCACCACTATATTATTTTAGATAAATAGATAAGATACATATGGCAGCGATGTGGTTTTACATAAAAGTTCATTCATTCTCACTCCTTGAAAACACCCAGCAAACAGTTGACCAAAGTTAACTGGAAGACTAAAGTCTCAGTGTCTACAGGCTGTCATTTCTTCTACTGATGAAAGAGTAAAAGGTAAAAAATCATGAACTTTGTGTGTTATTTCAAAAATAGAAAAGAAAAAAAAAACAACCCAAAACACCAAACTGCCTCCTACACTGTAGGGATTAGCAAATTCATTAGGTCCAAATGCAAAGCAGTACTTGTAGGAGTTCTCGGCCAACGAAATATGAAGAAAGGCAGACGGACAAAAGAAAAGCAAAAGAAAAAGGGAGAAAATTAGAAACAACAGAGAAACAGAAATGAAAAAGCACATTTGTAGTTTTTCTTTCAGCTCCTCAAAACCGTTGGACCACGTCTCTTTGGCCTCCCGGGTTTCTGATGACAAGCATGCAGCAATTTGAATCGCTGTGTTTTCCAACATGTCTGTATATGAATATCTGTTTTCTCCAGGATGTGGTTTGCTCAGTCTCTTAAATCTGCAGGCTCACGCTTTCCACCAAACTTCGGAAACTTTCAACCATAATTTCTTCAGATATTTACCTAATACCCACAATTTTTCTCATCTCTTTTTGGGCACAAATGTAAGACTTTTAGAATTGGAAAGTCCTTGAAACTCTGCTCATCTTTTCCCATATTTTTTCAAGTTCAGTTTGGATAAATTCTATTAATCTACTTTGAAGGTCCCAGACTCATCTGCTTTCCCCTCTATTCTGCTATTGAGTTTGCCATGCTTTTTAAAATTTTGGTTATTGCCATTTTTTAATTCTAAAATTTTAATTTGATTCTCCTTTTCATCTTCTACTTCTTTGCTGACACTTTAAATTTAAGTATGTTTCAAAGGTGTTTGTGATTGCTTATTTGGACATTTTAATAATAGCTGCTTTAAAGCTCTTCTCATACAGGTCCAAAATTTGTGTTAGGTTGTTCTTGATATCTAATGACTATCTTTTCCTCAATGATTTGAGAGTTTTGTGGTTCTTTGACTATCTGTCTAGTAACTTTGGTTTGTCTCCTGCACATTCTACTATGTTATGAGATTCTGGATCTCCTTGTGGAGAATGCTGACAGGCAAACTGAGTAAGCACAGTAGGCACGAAACTGTTCTTTAGAAGGATCTGGATATAAGGCTCTTGGCTGATACCTGGGAACTATTCTTCTAAATGTTTCCTGTATTGATATGAAACATTTCTTAATTGACAAAGGTATTTTGCTACCTATAATCTATTTAACAATGTGGGTTATGGTGAATATGTGCTTTCTTTCTAAGACTGAAGAATTTTGGTCATTGTTAAGCATAGAGGGCTTATGTAATCAGCATCCGATCAAATCCTTAAGACACTGAATCTCTATTGGGTTTCCCTATGCAGAAAAATTATACATTTTACATTTTCCCATTGTGGGGGGAGTGTGCTCTGTGTGACCTCTCACAGAAGGGAGAGCATGGAGAGCTTGCACATGGACTGCTCAGAATTCTGTGCTCTTTCCCTGTAACTGTGGATCCTTCCTGCAATAACTTTTACTTGTGAATACAATGATATGTTGAGTCTGAGTCCCTCTAGGGAATCACTGAATATGTAGGTGATCACGGGAATCTCTGGAACAGCTGATAGTTTTGTTTCAGACTTTTGGGGACTGTGATTCCAATGTCAGTTCACTTCTCAAATACCTTGCAGTCCTATTCGGATGCAAATAGAGGTCTGTCTACAAAATCAGTTCTCAAAGTACTTGATATGCTGTTTAGGACAAAATCCACACGTGTACAGGGTATGAGTCTGAGGTGAGCACAGGAATTCATAAGCCATTTTACAGGGTTGCTATCTAGAGTTCTTCTCTCTCCATTACCTCCCCAACATGTTCTGGTTCCTCTGACTAGAAATTGCCTACTTCTATGCCAGCAGGGAAAACAGAGAAGCCAGAAAAAAGCAATGTGGTTTGGCCATGACTCTTGGGCCTGAGGATCCACCAATGAGAGAACAGGGTTCCACTCCTTCTAGAGTTTTGACTCTTATAAACCTGTTGGCCATGAGTGCTCCAGCTCTGCCATTACTACCCCTGCCACAGAACAACCTGGACACTGGGGCATGAGAAAATGGAAAAAAAGGAGACAAGGAAAAGGCCAGTGTATCTGCTCTGCTATCTGAGCTTTAGAAATCTCTTTTCCATATTCTGAGCCAAAAGGAGGGGCTCTTTTCCTGGGTCTCTGCTTGGAAAATAGTGCTTACTTGCCGATTTTTCATTATGCTGTGTTCAAGTTGAGGGAAACTTAAGTATTGACATTTTGAATATACTTGTTGATGTATACTTTTCAGCATTTTCAAATAGTTCTGCATGTATTCTTCCTGGGTTTCATAGCTGAGTTCAGAAGAAGGGGTGTGTGTTTTATCTATCTTGCCCACAAAAAGAAACACATCATTGACTTTTAAATTAAACTATACTTTTAAATCAAATGCAGCAAGCCTTGACTACTTGGTATGAAGGTTTCATCTGCCCCCAAGCTCTGCTCCGTGCCGGGCAGGCGTTCACTCACCTGTCTCTGTGTTGGCGCCGACTGGTGGTCAGGGCCACAGCAATATTGTCCCAGGCTTTCCAGACATCCCCTTGGCCTGGGTGCTCACAGCCCAGCTGATGCCAGCATTCATCAAACACTGCTTTCCACTTCTCATCTGCGGGCACAGCTAGGTTTCCTAGCTTCCTGCTAATAAAGTCAGGTCAAATTTTTATTAATCACTTCTTTGTGCACAAATTCTGAAGAACAAAAACTTTCTCATATATAACTGGCAATGGTTCTCTTTGACAAACAAATGCCTAGACTGATAGTTGTTCCATTTTAAAAACATGGAATACAAATTTTAAAGGGCTGCTATTTAGCTACTCAAAGTATATTGGATACTGACTAAAGAGTATGGATTGATAAGTTCAAAGCATACCAGAATTTACTCCCTTGCTTTCTACATATTTACAGAATTGATTTTGTAAAATGGACTCCTGTTAAAACAAGAATCATGAGACGCATTACCTATCTAGACTAAACATGGAATTAAAAAAACAGCTCGAGTTCCCATGAGACAAAAATTTTGAAATGCTACCAAAGTATAAAAACAAAGATAACATCACTAAAGGAAAATAGGCCTAGTTTCTAAAACTTGGTGGAAGAACATACTACACTTAGGGACTTAGGTTTTGCCTTTTTCCCCCTGTAAGTGCAGAATAAACTCTTCTGCATGGTACATACACAGGCTTGACCTTTACATTTAAAAATCAAGTGTAGCAGTTCCACTTAAGAATGCTCCCTTTCAATCAACTTGCATGCCTGAGTCATTGACAGATTATTCCCATAGAAAAAACACTATTATTTTAATTTTCATTTCAAACATATGTATTTTAAAGCTATACTCTAAGCTAAGATTACAGATTCAACCATCTATAGGAGTATCAGTTGACAATTTAAGGAGGTTACACTTTGTTTTTAAAAAAAAAAAGATGCATAAAAGACATGTTCTACACTTAAAATATTAAAGACAGGGCTTCCCTGGTGGCACAACGGGTTAAGTGCAGCGCTGTGGAACTGTCAGTGGCTGCAGCACAAGTTTGATACCCGGCTGGGGAGATTCCCACATGGTGCAGCAGACCTCTCTTGCTTTGCCTGCTGCTCTCCTCAGCAGTGTATTTTGGTAGATTTGCCTGCTCTGCTCCCCACTCTGTCTCTGGTGAACCCTCTCATCGCCCCACACCTTTGGCCTACACCCCAGCTTGTGTGCAAAAATAAATAAATAAATCTTTAAAAAAATATATTAAAGACAATTGAAAACAATCAAAAATTTATCCAGGATTAACATAGTTTACTTACAAAACTTTGGGTCTGTCTTTATCACTTTCATACAAACTAGGCTTGAAGTAGCTTCCAGTGACTTTTATCCCAGCTCCCCACTCTCCACTAAAATAACCTTCAATGTAGTCTCCATTTGGCATTGTCAGTGTCCCCTAGGTAAAACAGAAATAGAGATATTGACAACAATATAAAAATACTAAGGGATTTTAATATTTGACTTACAACTATGGAGAGATCAACAAGACAAAGAATATAAAAGACAACAATAGCATTAAATGAGAAGCTAAGGCAAACACTCCAACCCAAAACCACAGCTTATACATTTTTTTTCAAGTACACATGCAACTTTTTCAAGAATAAACCATATGACCATATGTTGGACACAAGTCAATTATCAATAAAATTACAAAGGCTGACATCATACCAAGTACTATTTCTGACCATAATCCCATAAAGCTGGAAATCAACTAATTAAACAAGATGGAAAAACCTTAAAATACACAGAGACAAAAACAATATGCTAAATAACTATTGGATTAAAAAGTAGTCTTTAGAGGGAAAATAATTGTAATATAGGCTCACACTAATAAGGAAAAAAAAACCCAAATATACAACTTAATACACCTAAAGTAACTTGAAAAAGTGGAACAAAAAATAACCAAAGCTAGTGGAAGAAGGAATAAAAATTAAAGTAGAAATAAAAAAGACCATACAAAAGATCAATGAAATGAAGTTTTTTGAGAAGATAAAAAAATTGATTAACCCCTACTTAGGCTAACAAAGAGAAAATATTAACAATTAGAAATGAAAGAGGAGAAATTACCAGCGATAACACAGAAATACAGAGCTACCTAAGAAATTACTATGAATAGTTATGGATCAATGAATTTTATAACTTTGAAGAAATGGACAATTTCTAGAACAATTTAGTTTACAAAGTCTAAACTAGGAAGAAACAGAAGACATGAATACACCAATCACAAACACGTAAAATTAAACCATAATCAAAAATCTCCCCAAAAACAAAAGTCCATGAATACTTAGCATATGCTGTACATTTTGAATGGATGAGTTTATTTTGGTATGTAAGGAGGCAGTTTTAAAAAGTCAAGAAAAAAATCAGTAAAAGATTGTATAAGAAAAAGAAAGTTTCCAACCTTTCCACTAAGAGTCCAGTCATCTGAAAATTCTCCCTCGTAGATAGTATCGTCTTCAGAAAGTAAAACTCCATTTCCCTATGTGAAGAAACAAAATTAAAATCCTAACACAAAAAATGCAGATTAACTTACATGCAACAATAGCCCCCAAAGCCTTAGGTAATTTTAGAAGGTTAAAAAAAGGGTTAAGAAAAAAAGGTGTGGGGGGAGGTAGAACATTAACAAAACAAGGATTTAAAAAGTTAAGGACACAGGCATTTAAAAAAGTAAATAGTTAACTATTTGTTACGACATAGTAACTATATGCAAATATTCTACTCACCATCATTTTATTAAGGTGAAAGTTGCCCTCATAGTATAATCCAAACTGGGTAACTACCACGCCATTCCCTTGACATACATCATCTTGCCACATCCCCATATACTTTTCCCCCCTGAGCAAAACAGAAAGGGAGAGAACAGAAAACAAAATAGAAAAGTCAATGACTGGTCAAGGATAGGCAGAGGGAAATCCATCATTACATGTGAAATACAAGCATCACCCTTAGGTGGGAATCTGTTCTATTTCTCTAGTTAGAGTGATTAGCTCTATTTCTTCATGACACAAAATTATAGTAAAAGATTTCCTATTCAGGGCCTCCCTGGTGGCGCAAGGGGTTAAGTCTCAGCACTATGAAGCTATCGGTGCAGCACTAGTTCAATCCCGGCCAGGGAGCTTCCCACATGGTGCAGCAGACCTCTCCTGTCTTACCCGCTGCTCCCCTCAGCAATGTATTTCAGTCAGTCTGCCTGTTCTGCTCCCCACTCTGTCTCTGGGGAATCCTCTCACTGCCCCTCCCCCCGCCCCGACTCCTCTGGCCTAACCCCCAGCTCTTGTATGCATAAATAAATAAATCTCTAAAAAAAAAAAAAAAAGATTTTCTATTCAGAGTACTGTTCTCTCAGGAATTTAATATTATATTCTACCTGACAGATCTGTATATGCTCCATGCACTTCCTTGATAACGCTAAAACATATAATTGAAAAGAAGAGTGCCCAGAATTCAACTCTAAATAATTTCAATCAAGATGAATAAGTACAATCAAATCTATGCATAATTTTTCCTTATCCAAAAGTTCATTAACTTAAAAAATGGGGGTTATCATAAAATAAACTCTTACTGAACTCTTAATAATTTCCACTAGAAAGACAACTGAAGTACAAACTGCTTGTAATATAATCATGGAGCTTTTAACAACAGCAAATCTGAAAAATCGTATGACAGTTGTGATAATAACCCAAGGAGGAAATGAATATAAACCACAAAAGCAAGTCAGGCCAAATCAAATATGGAAACAAAAGAATTACATTTCTTCCTAAAGTTTAGTTAATTAAATTTAACTAAGTTTGATTCCTGGGTTTGCTGGCATGTAACAAGTTTTTAATTTGCTAGGCAGATCTAAGCAGAATGGTGCTTAGAAATCATTCTATGACCGCAAAGGGAATTTCCATTGGTTTGTTTCCAACCTTGTATCTCTAATATCAACTGATGGCATTAAGATTTTCTCTGTAAGATTAATGAAGATCTGAAAGACCGGAAGCTTTATATGTATGAAGCTTTAAAATTTTAACATTGGAACCTATGTAACTTTTGAATGCTCCTACTTTTGTAAACAAGTAACCTATTACTTGGTTCATAGAAAAATGGATCAAATAAATGATGCCTGACAACTCTGTCTTCTTATTAAAAATGTTCTCAACACCTGTCAACTTAAGACACCAGCTCTCCATTAAATCATCACTGCTTTTGGAAAAGTATAGGAAGCTTAGCCTTTCACACTAAACTGTGAGATTAGAAGCAGAATACTATACCTAGTGATATCATCAAAGACACCATATCCTGCTTTCTTATCCATTACCCACTGGCCAATGAACATACTGGGAGAAGAGGAAGTCAATTTTCCACTTCGGAGGAGACCATGCCCATGGCGCATGTTATCTTGAAAACAGCCTTCAAACACTTCACCAGAGGCGTAACTGTGGTTAGGAGAATGGATAAAGATCACAGCACATTGAATTCTGATGCTCATTTTCACAAGTTTAGGAAATTCAAAACTGTAGTCATGTCTCATTGCTAATGATAGCTTTTTATACGATTATTTTCACTAAACAAAAATCTCATTTTTTAAATAACTAACACTAAGAAGTTAGATATTATGAGTGACGTTCTGTATTAACACAGGAGAAAATGTGTTTAGTACTTTATAGGAAAAAGAAAGAAATCTAAAGAAAGAAATCTTAGAAAAAAATCTAAGAAAGAAT
Source organism: Scalopus aquaticus (assembly GCA_004024925.1). Classification (NCBI taxonomy): domain Eukaryota; kingdom Metazoa; phylum Chordata; class Mammalia; order Eulipotyphla; family Talpidae; genus Scalopus; species Scalopus aquaticus. The sequence continues at coordinate 27,894 of PVIJ01000482.1, forward strand.
GAAAGGTTTTGTCTACATTAGAGTCATGTAATAAACATAGGTTTACAGATATTTAGGTGACTTAAGTGTGTATGGTTTATAAAATTTAGTTAAGAATTTAAAAATTGGGCCTCCCTGGTGGCGCAGTGGTTAAGCACTGCGCTGTGGAGCTGTCGGTAGCAGCAACGCAAGTTCGATGCCCAGCCGGGGAGATTCCCACATGGCGCGGCAGACCTCTCCTGCCTTGCCCTCTGCTCCCCTCAGCAGTGTGCTTCCATCCATCTGCCTGTTCTGCTCCCCGCTCTGTCTCTGGTGAACCCTCTCGCCGCCCCATGCCTCTGGCCTGTACCCCAGCTTGTATGCATAAATAATTAATTAATTAATTAATTTAAAAAAAAAGAATTTAAAAATCACCTAATATTTTCATCTTGTGAAAGATGAGGGACTAATCTTTAAAAGAAGACTTTATCAGTCATAAGAAGAATAATTTACTCCTTGGAAAGTTTGGCTTCACAAACATTTAAGTTTACATGACTCTTTGCAAAAGCATTATCAGTCCAACAACCTTTCTGATGTTATTACCTGTAGATTCCTTGACCACACATTTTTCCTTCTTTCCAATAGCCCACATAATGGTCTTCTTTGTTTAGTGCTTTGTTTGGAATTCTATATTCTCCATACCTGCCAAGGAGAATAAAAATCATCAGAAGATGCATTTATAACAATTCATCTTCTGAATATATCTCTCAATCAATAGATTATACAGCAATAAGCATTTTAATAAGGAGGACAAAGAAAAGATTTACTTCTAGAAGAAAAGGGTAAGTGGGACCTTAGTTTAAGCTCTATTACCTAAGCCATTTCCAAAGCTTTAGAGGAGTGAGACAATCTCCACTGAGAGATTCTATATTTTATCATAAGTCCAGTGGAAAACAGAAAATCTTGTCCTAGGTCTCTCTCTCACTAACTGGCCGCATCACCTTGAGAAGGTCCAGATACCCAGCTCCCTCATTTGTATAATTGGGGGGTAAAAAGATTAACTAAATTCTCTACCCATTCTAAAATTCCTTTAAAAGACTAACATTACTAACACATACAAACTAACTAACATTATCACACACATACAAAATCACCTAATTTATATAAAAATCTTTTTTTATACATAAATTACTTTATCATCAAAATTTCACAAGCCTACCAAGGTAAATTATTTGCTCTAGGTAAATCAAGGTTACATCCCAGATTCCTAGCTCTCTTGTGTTCCCACATGTGCATTATAACAAGCCCTGGTATACTGCATACATTTCTAAGAAACAAAACAACAATCTACTAATTGTCACTGAAAATAATCTTAAGCACAAAATACCGTAATTTGTGACTGAAGTTGAATTTACCCTCGTTTTACACCATTTTCTTACCCATCTTCCAAGCCATTCCTGAACATGCCAGAATACATCTTTCTATCTGGCCACTTCAAAACCCCTCTGGAACACATAAGCAAAGAATAATACAGGTCAATTAATGAAATGTTTCAGATAATCAACATTTTTTCAGTAACCAGACTATCACCCTCATCCCAGGCATAAATTTTAAACATTTTCACCTGCCATGAGGCTTCCCTGAAAGCCAGCGTCCATCGTAAGTTGCATCCTTGAGGCGAGGATCCTTGTAGAAAGTGTACTTGGCACTGCGAGAAATGGGTGGCTCCTGCCTCTGAACACTGCTGCTACTTCCATATGGTGGAAGATCAGACGTTCCCCTCAAAGCCTGATCCACAGCTTGGCTGATAGCCCGCAGCCACTTAGTCTAAGAGCAAAAAGCAAAAGCCAATAAGTCTAAAAGCAAAAAGCAAATGCTGGTGGGCAACAATGTAGCAATGCTTTCATTCCTGCTAGCTTTCCTTGGCAAGGATAATTTTTGTCTCCTAACGCTTTTCTTATTCAGTAATGCTGACTGGCTCTAGGAATTCACTGTTCTAGAATTAAGTTACAGTAAAATAAGAAATCAATAGTCTTTGTTTTTAATGATTTTTCAAACATAATCATTTGCCAAGCAATAATTTTTATTTCTTTTTACTACTATAGGATACAAAAATAGCCAGGCCAAAGATTGAAAGAAAATACCTTCACAGACTAACCTTTTCCTGGGGTGTTGATGAAATGAGAGTGAACTGCTCCTCAGGTGTAGTTATCTTTAAGCCATTCCTAAAACATCCACAGGGAGAAATACCAATAGGTGTGACTAGCTGTCATTACTATCTCAGTCCTCAATTAGGAAAAGCGACTTGTTGGGGGCCTACCTAGTGGCGCAGCGGTTAAGGGCTGCGCTGTGGAGCTGTGGGCAGCGGCAACGTGAATTTGATGACCCGCCGGGGAGATTCCCACATGGCGCTGCAGACCTCTCCTGCCTCGCCCCCTGCTCCCCTCAGCAGTGTATTTCCATTGATCTGCCTGTTCTGCTCCACACTCTGTCTCTGGTGAACCCTCTCACCGCTCCACATCTCTGGCCTATACCCCAGCTTGTATGCATAAATAAATAAATCTTTAAAAAAAAAAAGAAACTTGTTTGACTTGTTTTCTTTTTAAGAGGAGCAATCACTGAAGTGTGAATGTGTGGAAAATGGGGATGTGAGCAAGAGAGGCCCTCCCTCCACCTCTCATCATGGAATCATCTTCACAGCAGGCCATTCTACTATCTACATGCCAGGAAGATGAGTCTTGCCATGTAGAATGGGGAGACTTGAGCATTTTTTATGTTTAAGGAAATAATCTGGAAAGCAGAGGGAAAGAGTGGTGGCCTGGAGTCATACTTACACTCCACCGGCCTCTTCAGAAAGTGGCTCTGCCCATAGTGTGGCCAACGGGAAAACATGGTGCGTGGAGAACTGAAACAGAAAATATGATACCTCTGAGAGAGCCTGTGTAGCCCAGGGGTCTCCACTGCATAATCCCTTTCAAATGGTCAAGTCCCTGGATGTGCCACCATATCTGCCATATAGTCTCCATAAACAGCTAATGCCGTGGCCTTACCGTCTTTGCTGCTAGGACCCCTTCAAGCTACAAACTAAAAAGTTCCCTCAAACCTGGCCCACACCACAAATGCAAGCTAAACATTCCCTTTTATTCAATAGTTATAGCAAATCATAACAGCTTTTTTTTTTTTTTAAACACAAACTAATGGCATAATTAAATATGTATAGGACCCCACTTTGCAGGCCTTTTAAGGTTACAAGTCTGGCCTACCTGGGCATGGACAAGGGCGTCGTTAAAAAGGATGAACCAATTCACAGAAAACCTCCCAGCATGCTGCAGGGATAGGGCGCGGTTACTGCTCTCACACAGCAATCGACGCTCTGGCTTCCTCAAGGAATCCTGGAATTAAAAACAAATACGAAGCTGAATGATCCAAATTAAAAAATGAAAAAGATACAAATCACATTGAGAGGAATTTGTTGGTCAGAGCATATCCTGATGCTAAACTTAGATGGGACCGGAATATTTAATGAAGTTAGAGACCAAAGAAGATTCCTAGGAAGACAGGAACAAACAAAAGAAGGTAGGCTATGTCTTCAGAGGGGATGCCTAGAATTGAGGGCAGGTGCTGATGCTTAGATATGGTAAAAGGAATGTTTTGGGGGGTCTCTCAGTACTATGAAGCTATCCACAACCACGGCAGCTCAATCCCCCACCAGGGAGCTTCCCACATGGTGCAACAGACCTCTCCTGCCTCGCCCACTGCTCTCCTTAGCAATGTACTTCAGCAGATCCGCCTGTTCTGCTCCCCACTCTGTCTCTGATGAATCCTCTCACCACCCCACACCTCTGGCCTACACCCTAGAGCTTGTATGCATAAATAAATCTTTTTTAAAAAATAAAAGGAATGTTACAATAAATTACATAAATGAGATAATTCGCAGTGTATTGTGTGACTGGGTGGTTTATAGCTTTCAATTTCCACACTTCATGCAACAGATGACAGTGATTTGATATTGAGCTGTCCTAAGTAGGAACATAATGAAGGAATGTGAAACAAGACGATTTCCAATCTTAAAATTTTGTCATAAGCATGCAAAAAAAGGGGAAGTGGTTGCAAAGTGAGGTGGGGGGTTGACTAAAAGTCAGTTTCACTTAAGTTCTTTCGCCAGCCTCATCATTTTTTCTTCACAACAGTTTAAAAAAGTACCTAGTTTCCCAGTAGTGAACTTCTACACAAGTTACAGTATACGGACCTGATACAGAAGTATATTTGAATAAAGAGCATCCATGGTTGGGACCCTTAGGGCACCCTTACAAAAGGGTCATTAAACATTAAAGCACTATCACCACAAACAAGCAAAGAACAGAGAAAATCAAGATAGCTTGTATGGCTAGGCCTGCTGTTTGCTGGGGTAAGGACACCTGGCGTGGTTTACCGTCATTTTCCCAGGAAACGTCTTCCAAAAGCCCAGTGTGTACTCTGCTTCTTTCCTTTTCCTGCCGAGATGGAGAGCAAGAGACTCATAACAAGAACTGGAATCCTGTAGTCTCTGGTATTCTGGAGATGTCTAGAGGCCAATAATTAAGGGGGGGGGGGAGGGAAGAATATAAAACAGTTGTCCAGAATCCATAGCCTCAGTGTGGTTTAGATATGTAGTATTAAATTGAGGGATAAAATTCAGCCTAAGAACAGACATGACACACCAAACAGAGTTGGGCAATGGATAGTGGCGCCATAAAATTCCACTCCATATAGATACATATGAAATAGGGAAATAACTCAAGGAAGACAGAAATACACACTGGCAGTTATCAGTGAGAAAGGCAGGAAAAAAACTCAGGATAGGGCAGGAGTTCTCCAATATTTTGGTCTTAGGATACTGTTATTTTGCTTAGGTAGACTATATCTACTGGAATTTACCAAAGTAGAAAATTGAAAACAAAAGCAAGTTTTTGTTTCAAATACAGTAACATTTTAATGAACAATATTTTACAAAATAAAAAACAGTGCTTAGCGTGAAATTGATAATGTTCTACAATTTTTCTAATCTCTTTCTAATCCAATTTAAAAGAAGACAGCTGGGATTTCATTTCTGCTACTGCATTCAATCTGACATTACATGTTATATGGTTGAAATATATGAAGAAAATTTTGCTTTATATAATTGGAAAGGAAGGAGCATTTTAACAGCCATTTCAAATAATTATGGATACTATCCTTTGATATTGTATTAAACTTGTTAAGTGGTAGTTTCTTAAAGAATAGCTCAAATGTAGAATGAAGTTGCATCCATTAAGCTTACCGTACTTTGTTAATTAAAACTCACAGCTCTATCTTAAACTAAGACTATATTTTTACCTATGCATGTTTTTATAACATATGGCTTGGAAATCTGGAAAATAATGGTTCACTGAATTATACATATCTTCCAGATGCTGAGACATTTTACTATACACTATCAAAAGCCATGTGCTAATATTAATATAATCATTATCATCAAAGTCTAAGAATTGTCAAGATCTGTCAAGATCACTGTAATAAATACATGTTTCCCACATTCTAATTTTTTGCTTAAAAGTTCATATTTTATCATTGTCAATAAATACTGTAAGTTGTTCCTGAAGAGACAGGCTCATTGCTCATTTTTGGGAAAATATCTGCCAAATAATCAACCCCAAATAATCATAGTTTATCTGTCAACTGTTCTTTCTAGATTAAAAAAAAAACAACGAAAAAAAAACCCAGCAGCTCTCAACTCAAACAATGCCCTACTTCTCCTTGAGAGACTGCCATGCTTCGGCACACAACACAGCTGCTCTACCAGTACCATTTCATCACACAGAATATTAAAAGATATATACTCAAGGTTGAGGTCAAATAAAATTAATTTTTACTACTTCATCAAGAATATTCTTAAGTGAAACCAGCAATTCTGTTTGTTTCATTTTTTAACTGCAAGTGCATGGCAGCAAGGAATAGAGAGACTGTAAGTAGTTTGGTTCCACTGTCTTAATTCTTACTAAGGAGCCAGCAGCTTCATTCATCTTGACTTCTGCACCCAGTGCAAATAAAGATTTCACATAATGAAGATGGAGGTGGGGGTGTTACAGGAAGGAACGAGAAAGCCTTATGAGTGCTATATGCAGGAAATCTGAACTAACTTGTAGGATATGGAGTACAAGATAAGTACAAAAGGAGTATCAGATTGTGAGGGGCCCTGAATGCCAAATTAAACAAATATGGATGTTTTTACATAGCATTGGGCCTGTGAGATTGAAAATGGTACAATAATAGGTAATTCCAAGCTGATCTAGAAGGGAAGATTTTTTGATTGAGGACATTCTGAGATGAAATCTGCATCTCAGTGGATTGATTGGTAGCTCAAACTTCTATAGCTAAAAGTGTATCAGTTTGTTAAAATTGAAACTAAAGAAAAAAACTGTAAGACCACAGAGGGACCAACTGCAGAAAGCCCTTATCAGTTCTTGGGTTCCTGTGGAGACTAAAATGTGTCCAGATGAGGAGCTAGATCCCAAGATTTAAAATATTCTAAGCTGTAAGGGTGGAAATAAAATGAAATTATACATTTCAGTATACTTTCAAAGGTTAGTCTCAGGACTATGTTTAAAATGCATTCAGATCCTAGAGCAGAGGTAATTTTCTAGGACTCTCCCTAATTTTATTCAGAAAGTGGACTAGTTAAGTATTGAAAAATTCTGAATGCGGTGATTTCTCATAGCACATGCTAAGGTGACCCAAACACCTGGCATGAGTGATCACGAGCCCAGAGCCCAGGACAGGTGGTGACACCACCGCCTCAGAGCTGTCTGTTGTTAAACAGAAAGCCAGGGTTTGAAAGAGTACTGTGGAGCTGATACCTAGTATCTACTCAATAAACCATTGAAAACTATTGACTGAGTAGCCTTCATAACAAGGTCTCAACTTTAGACACAGTTTCAAGAAATGAATACAATTAATCTTGATAAGGTCCTCAGTGGAAGCTAAATCCACACCAAAAAAAAAACTGATTTACCTACAGTCATACTTTCTTCCTTCATTTTCCTGAAGAAAAAGAAATTTAACTAGACACACATAAATATTAAATGAGTGGGGTTTTCGATCTGTAATGACATAATTTAAACTACTGTGAATCTTAGTTTCCCAAGTGTCCAAAGGAGGGTAAATATGGGTGCTTACCACTTCAAAACAAGTAGCAAGCTTTAACAAAACTTTTGCATAATTATGAAGTCGTCTGATTGGCAAGAAAAACAAGGTATTCAGTATTTCCATCAACTGTGTGTTTTCCTCATTCATTTCTGATAAGTCTTGCAACAGTTCCTGGTTTTTATTTAGGAAATCACTGTAAGTAAAGAGAAAAAGAGATTCAGTTAATCATTTTGGTATTGACAATACACATGATATTAAACAGAAAAATTTAACTAGATCATACCTATTTTTAGGGGCAATAAAAGTGGGAGATAAATACAATGAAAAGAGTCAGATATAATTAAAAACATCTCCCTATCCATAAAATGGTACTTTTTGAATATGAAAAGTAGCAAATGGTAGCAATTTGGTATGAAATTGCAAAATGGTATGAAAAGTAGCAAAAGTAGCATGGAACTCCATGACAGATAACACATTCATGCCTGATGCTCTAGGAAATGAATCATACATCTCACAGGGAGTAATCAGAAACCAGGTGACACAATTTGCTGTTAATTTCAAAGCCAAAAGTCACAACAATAAATGGTAACAAATTGCTTTCATCAGTTGTACTAAACAGAAATGCTAGGGGAAAAATAAAGCTCTTTGCTCCAAAAGAATTGGCAAAGAATATTAAAATACTTATATATATTTTTCCTTCAATTGTTAATCACCTAATAAAAGTTTATTATAGAAGAATAAAATAGCTGTAGCAACCAGTATTGCAGTTAACAGGAAACGGTAAAGCAAATTATATGCGAAGATTTCAATGTTGAGATCTTCAAAAGCATTTTAAACTGAAGCCAATGTTCAGTTTCATATTCATATTCATATAGTTGCACTACTACATTTCATTACAAATGTTAATGCTATCAATGATAACTCACTGAAACTATGTTCACCAGATCAAAATACTTAAAAGGCTTAAAGGTGGTAGGACAAAACAGTAGCTACCTAATTAGCAATGATCACATGCTAGGCATTACCCGAATGCTTTACAGGTATACACTACAACTCCTAGCTCAAGACCTCAAATAAAACTATGTCACACAAAATTATCAGTTAAGAATGAGCCCTTTTACAATTCTTTAGATAGCTATGGAATAGAGATGTTTAACTTGGAAATTATGAATATCATCTTGGAAAGAGGAAAAATATGTAGAACTTCAAGAAACCCAAAAGTTCAATGACACAAAGTGGATTGTTTACAATGCAATTCAGAGATCTGAGAAAGAATGCTGGGAAGCATGGCCCAGATTTTTATGTATATGTTCCTCCTCCCTCCTCCATACTCTGTTGATGAGTCAGTTGAGGACTCATCTTCAACCCTGCAGAAGTGTTCTACTTTGGCCTGCTCCTGAGAGGAGGTAGCTCATGGTGAACACAAACTCCCTCTGACCATTTTTCTCCTGAATGTCCAGTACTAGACCAGAAATATTCCAATTCTTGTGAACCCTATTACTTTTCAAGACTTACTCATGTCCTTGCCTACATATTTTGACAAAAGGGGCTTGTGTATACTATCAGGAAATCTGAACTAGAGAGACCGTTCAGCTTATCTTCTGTTGGGAGATTTTCATCTCATAATGGCAATATTCAGCTTTATTTAAATGATTAAGGTAGTACTTGTTACTAAAAAAAATATAAAAATAGAAACAACCCAACTGTCCATCAACAGATGAATGGATAAATAAATGTATATACATATGATAGAATATTATTCAATGACAAAAATGGAATGAAATTTTGGTGTATGCTACAACATAAATGGACTTTGAAAACATTATGCTTAGGAAAATAAGGCAGACAAGAAACAGAAGGAAAAATATTGTAAGATTTCCCCAATATGAGGTACTTGGGATAGACAAATTCAGGGAAGAGAATAGAGGCTACTACGTGCTGGTCGGAGAGAAGGTGAAGTTGTTAATGGATACAAAGTTTTTGTTAGGGATGATAATAAAAATAGTTTTGTGTATAGATAGCAGTGATGGATTACATAACATATGAATATACTTGATGCCATAGAACTCTATACTTAGGTATGGTTTTAAAATGACAAATGTTATGTGTACTTTACCCCCCTCCCCACAAAACCCAATATAATTAAACCACCAGGCTAGCCTGAGGTGAGTAGCTAAGTGATAAACCAGCTGACAGCTTGAGTTGATAAACCAGCTTGTCAGCAAGACCAATAACTGCCACATAGGTTCATTAGCTATGTTCTAGTTCTTAAACTGTTCTCTTTAAAATGAACATCCTAAAAAAATTTTAAATACTGACTTTGTAAATCAAAGTTCAAAGATATTATTACTACCTTTAGCTACTTAATTAACCCCAGATTCATAGTTAACTATGTTTATTAACTCAGAAGCTAGGGTCCTTTAACCGCCACTGGGGAAATGCCTAAATCCAGACTTAATATCTGCTGCCATACTGTCTGCGGCCAAGGTCTCCACTACAGATGCAAAAAAAAAGGTTTCCTCACACTTTCTGTCTGTCTGATTTTGGCAGTCAAGATTGAGTGGGGGTATACAAGAGAAAAGCAAAAACAAACAAAAAAATAAAGGGACAAAAATTGCTGTCATAGTACATCACAGAGTTTTCATTAATTGTTTTCTAGTTGTCTAGACTCTAACAAGAAGCTTTTACTTAGGTGATTTAATTTAACTATTCTAACAAGAGTTAACCTGATTTAAGATCTGAAACACTGTGAATTAGACTCTAAAATACTAAAGGAAGGTTAACAATAAAACATAACAAGGCAGCAGGCAACTGCCATGGTCCTTTAAGAAGTCCAGAAGCTTCTCCATTTAAATGCCAGTTTCCATCTATTCGTATATCCTCCTATAATTCATTTACTTTTTCTTCATCACTACTGTTTGCAAAAATAACTATCCAATTTTCTTTCGCTTCATTCAATTACAGGTTTGGCTGCAATCATTTTTATTTTCTTTGGCCAACGTTCAGCATTTCACTAACACTCAAGGTTAAATAAATTTTAATCATTACAAATACAGATCTATAATGAAGGCAGAATCAGAAACTCTCCCATCCAAGTACTAACCAGGCCCGACCCTGCTTAGCTTCCGAGATCAGACGAGATCGGGTGCGTTCAGGGTGGTATGGCCGTAGACCAAAATCAGAAACTCTAACAAATGGTAAGCTTGTTAGCTAAAAGTCAGAAGCTCTCAGATTGAAAAAGCAACAAAGTCCAACCATTTGCTGCTTACAAAGAAATCACAAAACATTACAATGAAGAAAGGCTGAAAACAAAATAAAATTGTGTCATCCTGTTATTCAACAAAACAGCAAAATCAAAGATTTTTAAATTAGTACATAAAGTTAAAATATAACAACTTTTATTCTGATTTTTTTTTAAAAAGGCCAGAACTCTATATGAATGAATAACCACATGGCCAAAGATGAAATCATGATGGAAATTAGACAAACATTTAGAACTGAATAACTATAAAAGCAAACTATGAAAACATTTAGATATAGCTAAAGCAATAATTAGAAATATACAGACTTAGGTGATTAAAAAAAGATTGAAAAATTAAACAATTAAGTGTTAAACTCAAGGTGGAAGAGATGAACACAAAGAAAGAAGGGGATAAAAAGCAGAAATTAATGAAATAGAAAACATAAAAGGAAAGGATTAGCTAAAGTTTAATCTTTGAAAATAGTAATAAAAGGGTAAACTAGACTATCCAAGATAAAAAGACCAAGTAACTAATAACAAGAGTAGAAAATAGGGGGTAAAAATATAGTTATTACAGAAGTTAAAACATCTTAAGAGAAAGGTAGGAATATTATGATAATAAATTTGAAAACAGGGATGCAATGAATTATTGTCTAGAAAAATTTTAATAATTAAAACTGTAAGAATAAATAAAGACCTAACAGAATTTTTTATTAAAAAACTAAATCAGGGGCCTCCCTGGTGGCGCAGCAGTTGAGCGCTGCGCTGTGGAACTGTCGGCAGAGCCAGGGAGAATCCCACATGGTGCGGCAGACCTCTCCTGCCTCGCCCGCTGCTCCCCTCAGCCGTGTATTTCTGATCTGCCTGTTCTGCTCCCTACTCTGTCTCTGGTGAACCCTCTCGCCACCCCGCACCTCTGGCCTGTACCCCAGCTTGTATGTATAAATAAATAAATCTTTAAAAAAAACAACAAAAAAAACTAAATCAATAGTTGAAAAGCTCCACACAAAAAATGCCCCCATGAAGTCCACACATTTTATACATGAATTTTACCAAATTTTCAAAGTACAGATAACATCTATCTCGTATAAACTACTTCAGAAAGCAGAGAGTGTGGGCCGCCCTGGTGGTGCAATGGGTTGAGTCTCAGCATTATGAAGCTATCCACAGCCTCTACAGCACTAGTTCGATCCCCGGCCAGGAAGCTTCCCACATGGTGCAGCAGACCTCTTCTGCCTTGCCCACTGCTCCTCTCAGCAGTGTATTTAAGTCAATCTGCCTGTTCTGCTTCCCACTCTGTCTCTGGTGAATTCTCTCACCACCCCACACCTCTGGCCTGCACTTCAGCTCTTGTATGAATAAATCAATCAATTAATCTTTTAAAAAGAAAAAGTAGAGAGTTGCTCAATTTACTTTAAAATTGCTAATTCAATCCTTCTACCAAAAATGGGCAAATTCAGAAGAGGAAAATCTCAGATTAATGTAGATGTAAGCATCTTAAATATTAGAAATTGAATCCAGCAATGTATTACCAAAAAAAAAAAAAAAACACATAAGGACCACTGTATTTACCTTGGGAACTCAATAATATCAACAAAAAAAATCAAATCCTCATCAACTTTTAGGAATAGAAGAGAGCTTTTTAATTTTTAGTTTTATAAATTATAATTATCAAACACCTAAGGCAATCACCTTTTGTGGTTAAATATTAAAAGCATTTCCTTTAAAACCAGAACGGAGATAAAGGTGTTATTTCTCTATTTGAATATATGATCAAAAACAAACATGGCAAAACACAGTATCTGGTAAATATGGGTCATGGGTACATATTTAAAATACTTTCTAATAAAAACACAACTGAATTTTTAAAATCTGCTTTTGTTGCTCAAGAAACAATTCTCAAGAAACTGCACAGTTCAGAATGATTAGCCTCATATAATATAGAAATTAGCCTCATTTTTTACTTATCTAGAAGCTAAATACACAAAATTATATATTTGCACACTTTGCACCTTTCTGTGTATCAGCACATATGTCATTTTTTCCTCATAATCAAGGAGAGAACATCCCCATTTTTCAGATAGAAAAAGTAAAGCTCAATGAGGTGAGGAGAGTTCTCCAGAATATCAGGGATAATACATGGGAGCACTAAAGAAGGACTCAGATCTTGTGCCTTTTGCAACACCATACTACTTCCAGTGATAATCAGACTTTAATAATATCTGTCCTTTATAAGATAGATAGTAAAAGTCTACCTTTTGTTTAGTGAAATGACCAAATCAAGGTTTTTCCTAGGCACTCAAAAATACACAATACTGTAACATATGATCTTTGGTTCTTAGAATGCTCACTGTTGGGAATGCATGTGCTTACATGGCAGGCTTAGCAAGAAGCTGGAATCCGCCCATAACCAGGAAATTTGTAATAGCTGTGCAATACCTTGAGCAAAAAAAGAAAACACAAGCACATTAGTATTAAAATGTAAATTGGTTCCTCAGAATTTTCAAACAGATATTTGGATATATGGATTTCTGGTGTCTCCTAATGAGTTTCAGAACTTTCCTGATGTCAACATTCATGAAGTGTAATGAACTGCAGAGAAGGGAAAATTAAGCTATAATCACAACAACAGGATAAAATGCCATTTAGTAAAGATGTTGACTTAATAGGAAATTTTAAAAACACCTCAATCTATGCAAACAATACTGGAACTTACTTGATAGATTTTACTGGGTAACTTGACAAACTTGAGAAAATATGAGTCAAATTGTTAGATTATTAATGAAAATTTTCTCTAATTGTCATATTAGGTTTTCCAGTTAATGAAATTAAATGACCAATAGAAAAGGTAGAAAATATGTTTAAAGAATTTGTGCAAGACAGTGTTAGGACATGGTTAAGTACTGATATACTGCTTTGAACTGTGTATTTTTCTTCCATACTCCTAGCATGACAAAGGGAATCAACTGACTTTGAGAGAAAAGACAAATTCCTATTTAAAACAGCCCAAGGTATTAGCTACTTATAAATTGTTAATATGGTAAATTAGGGCCTCCCTGGTGGCGTAGGGGGTAAAGTCTCAGCACTATCAAGCTATTACCAGTCGGGCATGAGTTTGACCCCCAACTAGGGAGCTAACCCACATTTGGTGCAGTCGACCTCTCCTGTCTTGCCTGCTGCTCCCGTTAGCAGTATATTTCAATAGATCTGCCTGTTCTGCTCCCCACTCCATCTCTGGTGAATTCTCTCACCGCCCCCCCCCCCCCATATCTCTGGCCTATGCCCCAGTTCTTCTGTAAATAAATAAACCTTTAAAAAAATAGTAAATTATATGACATTTTACCACAATTAAGCATATTTTTTAATTCATAAATAAAATCAGGATTTTTTTACTTGGCCCATTTATATTAACAAATTATTATGCTAAAAACATTGCCCAATGTATCAAAATAAAAGCACTATTGAGCACAAGTCCTCAAGAATCAGAGAAGGAAAACTACTATTCTAGTAAAAGCCAAAACTTTCACAAAATCTAGTTTAGAAAAGTCAATTGGTATCACATTATGTTTTAGTTCATGTCTTAAAGATGAAGAGTAAAGATATTTCTTTCAACAGTTGTTTCAAATATACTCAATTTTGCTAAGAATTAAAATCATACATTTATCTGCATATATATGCAAAACTCTGAAGGGAAAGGATCACAATTAACAGATTACTTCTAGTGGGAGAATAATGTAAGCTTTTTGATTCTCTTTTTTCAAAAAAAAGATTTATTTATTTTATGCATACAAGTTGGGTTACAGACCAGAGGTGCAGGGCGGCGGGAGGGTTCACCAGAGACAGAGCACGGGGAGCAGAACAGGCAGAAACACACCACTGAGGGGAGCAGCGGGCGAGGCAGGAGAGGTCTGCCGCACCATGTGGGAATCTCCCTGGCCAAGCGTAGAACTTGCGTTGCCACTGCCGACAGCTCCACAGCACAGTGCCTAACCGCTGTGCCCCCAGGGAGGCCCACTTTTGATTCTCTTTATTTGCATAAATTTCGATAATAAACACACATTACCTATGTTATAAATAACCTAAATGCAACCTGACAGAACATGAAGTCCTAAGGCAAGTGCTTTTCACTGGCTCCAAGCTGTGTTGCTATGGATTTGGAGTGGCACACAGTGCCTGGCATTTAGTGAGTGCTCAGTCATCACTCGTGAGATGGATGAGGTATGAATTTAAGTAAAGAAAATGCAGATCAATAGCATAACCGAATCCATTAAAGTAACACAAACTATGTGCCACATCATAACGTCAAAACACAAATTAAGAAAAAGTGAGGAATATTTAAATTTAAAATATACTTTGAATTATTTTTACTTGAAAAAAATAAAATAATGCTGGATAACTATCCTAAATTTTATGGAGGAAACATCTTTATTATTCAGGTAATTTCATTTTTGAACCTTCCATTTTGTAATAGTAGAAAGTAGACACTGGAACAGCTCCATAGTTACAATAAGCCATTAGTTTTAGTTACTTGTTTCCTCAAATTTAGTATAATTCATTTAAACAAAATACTTCTCTGAAGAACCATATTAACTATGGTACATTTCATGTAAGTATGCTATCAATCATTCTGCTACAATATAGAAGTATGAGAATTTATTATATTTAAACCTTTTTCCCCTTAGAAAAACTAAAATTTTAGCATGGCAGAACTAGAGTTGGCTTAAGATTAAAATACTGCTTTGCAATTTCTATTACCTTATATCACTCTCCCTAATCTAGTCTCCTCTGATTAAGGAGCTGTTCTCCTTGGCAGAATAACCCTGCAGAGATTGAACATGACACGGGACTGGATACTTGCTCTGTGTAACTATCCAAGAAGAGGCTTGAATGCTTCAGAATGACCAAATTCCTGGCTTCCTTTATCCCATGAAGGAAGCTGCTCAGTGAGGCTCCATGCTGACCAATTAGGTAACACAACTTGCTGAATCGGCCTGCCACCTCCTGCAACAACTGGACTGTACTTGCAGAGCCCAAATTCTCTATAGAAAAATGAAGAAAAGTCATGACTCATTACTTGTATAATCCTCTTTACTAAAAATGCTTATGTTAAGTAGTTGTCTCAAGTATGGAAACCAAATAATCACAGTGTTAAAGCAAACAGCCTCAAAGATCACAGTATCCACACATTTGAGAACTTGTTAAGTACATTCACAGGGACCCTATAGTTTCTGTCTCAGGCAGGTCAGTTTGACTGTGGTTAGCAGATCACAGGATGGATATATTAAAAAGAAAAGTTTTCAGGTGATTCGGAGGATCCACTAAATTTGAAAACCACTTAGCTAAGCCAACTGTCCTCCCACTCTGAAGACACAAAATTTGGAAGCAAGAGAAGGGAAGTGAATTATCTAATTTCACACAACTGGTTATCGACAACCAAGAATTAAACTCATTTCTGTAGTTATATCCTGGTTAACATTTTCAACTTCTATACTAACTTCTGCCCTTTTCCCCTCTTGGGCAAGCCCAACCATTCAGTGCAGAGAGGGCAATTCAAAAATCACTGCCTGCTTCACTCTGAACTTTATAGAGGGCACTGGGAAATTATCTGCCTTATTCCAGTTCAATGTTTCTCATTTCTAGGACTTTTCTCCACGCAATGAGGCTAAGGTCTATGAGACGAACATAGAAATTGCGAATCAGAACAGGAAAAAGGTTGATCTCAGCTTCCATTCAGAACAATTCAGAAAGCTTCCAGTTTGGATCCCTCCCTTCCCCTTGCCAAAGTCTTAGCATGCTGGGCCCACACAATAGAGAGGAATTTTAGAATAGGGACTCCACAGCATTTAAAAAAGGCAAAACAATGTTTTGGTTAAAGCCCCCAAACAAAATATTAAAAACAAAAACAAATGCAGATATTCCTCAACTTACAAAGGGATTATATTCAGAAAGACTAAATTGTTTGAGAAGTAAATGTTCTCCCATAAAAACAATGAGCTAAGGGCCTCCCTGGTGGTGCAATGGTTAAGGGTAGCACTATGAAGCTATCCAGAGCCACTGCCGCACAAGTTCAATCCCAGGCCAAGGAGAGTCCCACATGGCACAGCAGACCTCTCCTGCCTTGCCCCCTACTCCCATCAGCAATGTACTTCAGTAATCTGCCTGTTCTGCTCCCCACTCTGTGTCTGGTGAGTCCTCTCACCACCATACACCTCTGGCCTGCACCCCAGCTCTTGTATGCATAAGTAAATAAATCTTTAAAAAAATTAAAAACAATGAGCTGAGCCACACAAGCCAATGTCATTGTAATGTGGCAAAAATGACATAGTAACAGGGAGGAATTTAAGTACCAGGTGCTGGTCTGAATTCCAGGTCTTCACAGAGAGAGGAAAAGAAAAGAAAAAAAATCTTCCTCTCGATTTTCTGAAAGCAGAGCCAAACTTATAAAAACCGAAATGAAGGAAGCTGATCTTCAATAGACACTTCAGTCTGTTCTGTATTCCATTCTAATCTCCTAGAGACCCAACACAATAGATCCCACCTAAGACTACTGCAGTCCATTTCCTGCTTATTACTGCCTCACCTTCAAGCTCTTTGTAGCTGACTAAAGCTAAAAAGAATCAGATTTAATCAATTCATGCTAATGTGGGATAAGACCCTTATCCTGGAGTTCAGCTACAATTTTAAGAGGCTACTTACTTGTAAATCCAAATGAATCTCTACTTGATATAATTCTTAAAATAGATCAAAGGAAATGAAAACTTCAGGGTGTGTAATAAGTAAATAAAGGTAATAAATAAACTTCAGGGTGTGTAATAAATAAAGGACTAGAGGGGCTAGCAGTGTTGTTTAGAAATCTAGTTCCTAGCATCAACTTTCCCAAAGCTGTTTCTGCCGGTCACAAATATTCTAAAAGCTCCATGTTCTATCTCCACAAATAAAAAGAGCTCTGGGAACGTACGGCAGGGCAGGGGCAGCTGGGCTATTGATAAAGTGGAGACAGTTTGTAAGGTGCTCACTGCCTTTGGACACAAAGAAGAGAAAGGAAAGAAAGAGGTAAACCATAATTCAAGATTTCTTTATTTGTGATGTAGATAGGAAGAACAGATAAAACAAGAGTCTTGATAAACAGGGTGGTTCTACCTACCTAAACTGAGAAGCGGCCTAAGAATCTGAGATTTGATATCACTTAGTTTTGAATAGAACCGTCTTTCTGTGGTAGCCAACTCATGGAGACTAGCAATATATCCCATAATGTTTTTGTCCACCAAGGCTAGATAGCGGTCTTTTCCTGCTGCCACTCTGCTTATATAGCCAAGCTGAAACAGAGAAGAAAAAGATTAAAGGTAATATATAATTTGTTAGTAACAAGTTAGACACTGAAGCTGGCTTGTATCAGTTAATGAGAACCAAATGGTAACTATTCAGGAATTTTGCAAGTTATTAAACCACTGGTGGCAAAACTGAAAATAGTAAAATTATCAAGAAAACTGGCAAGCATTACAAAGAAGCATTTTTGTTTTGTTTGCTTTAGAGTTGGTTTACCAGTACATCATCATTATATATGTATATCTAAATCGATCTCTCCCTCTACACATATATATACACATAAGCACATATACATAAAAACTAAATGCAGCCATACTTTTATTTATTGCCACAATACCTATTACTTTTACATCGAAAGTGTTTAGAATCACAGGCAGAGACTCTATAGATAGAGAGATCCAAATGACAGACACATGTTTCGGGACTTCTTTTTGCATGTAATAGCATAAAAGCAGAGAGGACTGCTATACTGAATGTCAAAATACGAAGGCTCTAGTTGTCTCTTAAAAGTACAGCATAAAGGGATTTTCTTTCTTTTTTTCTTATATCATTGTAATTCTCACAGTTCCCCTGCTACCATATCACCTGTGAACCATCACCATATCCCCTTGTGTTCATCTCACCCTGTTTTATGCCCCCCTCACTCCCTCCTTTGGTGTATGCTTCAGTTCGATGGTTAGTTAGCTTAAAGGGATTTTCTTTAAAAAGGACTTTTATTCGGGCCTCCCCGGTGGCGCAGCGGTTAAGCGCTGCGCTGTGGAGCTGTCGGCAGCGGCGACGCGAGTTCGACGCCCGGCCGGGGAGAATCCCACATGGCGTGGCAGACCTCTCCTGCCTCGCCCGCTGCTTCCCTCAGCAGTGTGTTTCTGATCTGCCTGTTCTGCTCCCCGCTCTGTTTCTGGTGAACCCTCTCGCCGCCCCACGCCTGGCCTGTACCCCAGCTTGTATGTATAAAAAATAAAAAATAAATCTTTAAAAAAAAAAAAGGACTTTTATTCATTTATTTGCGACACCAATGAACAAAAGTGTTCAATGTCTTTATTCACATATCCCTATTAAACTTGGCAACCAAGTTGTAGACTTGAGACTATTAATATCCTGTGGCAGCTGGAGACATATATTAGAGCCTCACCCCTTTAATCAACCTGGTGTGTGGAATCTTTCATGAGGAGTGTGGAGCCAGAGCCAGCAACTACAGAAAATCAGTTGGTATGTCTGGAACAATAGACCATATATAGGTCAAGAGCCAATCTTAGCCAATGTTGTCTTTAGCAAGAAAGATCTTGTCCCTATACATTTGTAGCTTACTTACTTAGCCAAAAAAACCAAACACAAAAGATTAAAAACAGTCAATAGGTTATGTTATTTATTAAGAACAAGAATCTACTGGCGTTGAAGGTTAATTTCCCTAACGCATACCACTGGGAGGATGTGAAGTGGGGGGAAGAAAACCAGAAACAGGCCAATGGTTTAAGTTTTTAAATAAGAGAATTAGGAAAGCAAAGAAATTCAAATCAACAAATGAAAAAGAAGTAAATCAAATGAAAAGCTAAAAGAAGATGGG
This sequence comes from Scalopus aquaticus, assembly GCA_004024925.1. NCBI lineage: Eukaryota > Metazoa > Chordata > Mammalia > Eulipotyphla > Talpidae > Scalopus > Scalopus aquaticus. The sequence goes on from PVIJ01000482.1 coordinate 47,147, forward strand.
CAATAGCACTCCTGGTGGTCTCTCAGGTCTGCCAGGAGCCCATCTCCGGACCCCACAATGTATATTTCCTACTCTAAGTTAAAAATTCATCTACTCCTATTCTAATTCACTTCTCAGGGCTCCATGAATGTGGTCAGGAAACTTCACCGTGAAAAGTACTTTTTAACATTCCAACACAGGATATTAATTCCACAAATATTGATAAAGCAGATAAGCAGCAAAAAGAGTCAAAAATCCCTATTCTCTTCATAGTTAAGGAGGTCAGGCAACAGACAAAATAAACAAATTATATAGTATATTAGATGGTGAGATGCACTGTGGAGAGAAATAAGGCAGAAAAAGATAAGGAGTGAAGGAAAATTGGAAAGGGTTTCTAATTTTACATACAGTAGTCAGAGAGCCTTAATAATAGTTACACATACAGACAAACAACAAAAACAAAAAGATTTCTCATGTATTATAAAATTCAGGCCTTAGGATTCAAGTCCTGTTCACCTTACTACAGGAGAGGAGAACTGGATTCTTAGTACCACTGTGATTTTCTGGAAGGTTGTCATCTTCTGTAGGGTCCTGTCTGCCGCTGTAATATAACCCAGGCTGGAAGTCTTCGGTATCCACTAAAAATAGGGAATAATCATGGCCTGCAGCTATACTCCAAACTCCATTTTCACCATTTACCTGCAAAAACAGCAAGATATTTTCTATCCAAAATGAAGACATCAAGTGGAATTTCATTTCCACAAGACATGTATTAACTGTAACGTATATTTTAATCTTGTTCCTGGAATTGAGATACTATCCTTTTTAGTCTATTCTTCTCAGTGGAGGGAGCATGTTTTGGGACGGGAAGATACCAAATCAATCTACAAATACATGAGCTCCACATTCCATGCTGTGAAGCTAGAACCATGCACATTCCCACCACTTCCTCCCTTCCACCTTCAAAACAAATCTTACATATAAGCAGTCAATATCATTGATGAGAACTCAGTATTTTCTCAGGGTCAGGGGTTTGGGGCAGAAAAAAGGTTTAGAAACACTGCTCTAAAATTGTATCAAAGGGAATAGAAGCTATCAATGCTTCAACAGACTTAGACAAACTAAAACCAATTCACAACAGTAAATAAATCACCTATATTTTTAACTTTAGAAACTATAGAAAATGAAGATGACTACAAAAGGATTTTACCACTATACCTATGTGTGTGATATTTTAAAAAGTCATGTAATATTCAAGTGAAATTATGCAAAAGTCAAATTTAATAAGAAATCATAGGAGGCATTATTTAGTTGTATAAAGCTCAGAAGTCAATATAATCCTAGAACCTATGTTTTAAAAGAACTTTTTCATTTTTACTTTAAAAAAGACAAAACTGGGGTCTGCCTGGTGACACAAAGGGTTAAGCACAGCACTATGAAGCTATCCAGAGCCACGGCAGCACGAGTTCAATACCCGGCCAGTGAGATTCCCACATGGCGTAGCAGACCCCTCCTGTCTCGCCCACTGCTCCCCTCAGCAGTTGTATTTCAGTTGATCTGCCTGTTCTGCTCCCCACTCTGTACCTGGTGAATCCTGTCACTACCCCCTACCTCTGGCCTACACCCCAGCTTGTATGCATAAATAAATAAATCTTAAAAAAAAGACAAAACCTATGAATATTCAATGAACAACGGAAGCTAAGAAGAAATGTAATCGCATCAAAAAAGAATTAGCCTGAAAACAAGTGACTTAATTTTTTCTAAAGAAGTTTTTTCATAGGGTCTCCCTGGTGGCGCAAGGGTTAAAGTCTCAGGGCCATCAAGCTATTGCCAGCCACTGTGGCATGAGTTCGATCCCTGGCCAGGGAGCTATCCCACATGGCGGGGCAGACCTCTCCTGTCTCGCCTGCTGCTCCCCTCAGAAGTGTATTTCAGTAACCTGCCTGTTCTGCTCCCCACTCTATCTCTGGTGAATTCACTCACATGCCCCACCCCCACACCTTTGGCCTAAACCCCAGTTCTTGCAGGCATATATAAATAAGATAAATAAAGATTCTTTTTAAAGTTTTTTATGTACATCAAAACAAATTTAGACTACAGATACACAATTCTTCTAATTTTTAAAGACATGAACTTGAGAAATATAGTGTAGCTTAGAATTCTGGAATATGTTGTTAAAAAGACTATCATGTTCACAAAAGTACCTTTGCAAGACGAGGAACAGTAGTTGGACAATCGGAATGCCCAAGTTGACCAAAGGTATTGCTACCCCATGAGTAAATCTATTAGAAAACCACAAAAAAAGTAAAAGTTACCTGATTTTACATATGATTTCTAAGCATGTATAATACAAACATTGCATTTATACACACAGACACCAATAGTTATACATAAATTATAGTAAAACAAAAGCTATTAATGACATTCCTTTTTAAACAAGGCCACAGAAATAACAGGCAGAGCATATATGAAGGGGCAGGGTCCAAGGACTAATAGTAGTTAACACTTTTCAGTGTTACTACCTGCCAGGCATTGTTCTTAACACTTCTGAGTACTAAGTAATGTTGAATTCTCACAATAACCCTCTTTTATGAACTAGGAAATTGGCCCAGATAAGTTAATTAACTTACCCAAAGTCACAAATTTCTAAGTGGCAAAGTAAGAACTTAATCCTAGGAATTATCCTATCCTTACCAACACTCAGTATTAAATGCAATCCTTGTTAATCCAGTAAATGAGAAAATATTTAACTGGCATTTTAAATTTGCTTACTAGGTGATTAAACATCTCTCCATACATTATTAGCCAATTTCTAGTTCTTCTTTTATGAATGGAATATAAATATCATTTGAACATTTTTCTTCATGTAGCAAAATAGCAACACTTTGTCACATATGTTGCAAATGCTTTTTCCTAGTTTGTCATATATCTTAATTTTGTTTGTTATGTTTTTTGCTGTTCAGGACTAATGAATTATTATGTAGACAAACAACATCTTTCTAATTTCTGGTTTTGATGTCGTCCTTTTCTAGTTCTTAAATTATATAGAAAAAAAATAACCTAAATTTGTTCTTATAAGGTTTCTTATGATTTATAAATAAGGTTTTATTTTTTAACATCTACACCTTTAGTCCATTTAGAAGTAGAATTCCTATTTTCTTTTTTGACCTATGAGTGTTCAAGTTTGTGCCATATTGTCTCTACACATTTCCTACTGAAATTATTCCTATTTTCTTAATCCTTTCATTATAATTATGAATATTTTTTTCCTTATGTATGTAAGTTAGTAATTTTCATATCTTTATTTTATAACTGAAAACCTTTCCAATCTCTTTTTTAAACCCTTTGGCTGATTCATCATGTTAATAACAACAAATATTCACTTTCTTTCCTTATATTTGTATTTATTTATAGAGTTATATTAAATTTTTGCTAGCCTATTATGTGAAATTTAAAATAAAGTATTAAAGGGTTCAGAATCTTTACTGACCCCCCAAAAAGATAAAGATGTAAGAATCACTTTTAAAAATCATTTTTCCTAAGAAAATTTAAGTATGTGGGCATGGTTTTAAGTGATTCTGGAAGTCACTTTTCGGTCCCACAGTTTTAGACAGTTACATAATTTCTCCTAATCTCCCTTTTCTCATCTATAAAATGGAAACAGCATCACTTAAAATATTAAAGAATCAAGTGAGACACAGTTTTGTTGGCTGACATACAGCAGACACTTAACAAAAGGATGGTCCAATCTTGGCATGTTGACCTTACATGAAATTAAGATCAGCTTTTAATAGTTCTACTTACCTGGGATTTTGCAGTCAGTGCAAAAGAGTGGTAACCACCTGCCTCCAGATGAATGACTTCTTTACCATCCAGACATTTTACACACAACGGTTGAAGCCTTAAAGAAAAACACACACACAGAAACTCAAAGTAATAAGTATTCTCAGCAAAATCCTGGCCTTTCTCAGGTTAAAGAGTAAGTGCTTTCAAGAAAAAACAGCATTTCAAAAGAAAATGTTAAAAATACTGGATATACGTTCAATCTACTTCTAAATATCACAAATTCTGAATGGTTTTAATTTAATCTTTGTCAATCTATAATTAACTAACCACCATAATTCAGAACTGGTTAAGATTCATAAAACTGTGAATGACTCATGATGGCAGAGAGTATACTTAGAATGCAATGAAATATACTCATAGAAGTTAATTAAGTCATTTTATCTTAATCCCATAGTTTACTCTGCTAAGAGTATTTATATTAACCGGCTGTTTTAGGTAGCTATTCCACTTACACACTTACAAGATCCACAAATATCTAATTTCTTAATATGAGTTCCTCTTAAAGAAAAATGACAATTTTTCCCTGTTGTAAATACATGGGCAGACATAACTGTGTGGTTATCGTTATTTTGGCAGCACCAGAGAGACAATTTTAAGGTAAAAAAAATTTGTGATTTTTTTTTTTTCTTATAGGTTCAAAATTTGAAGCATTCAAGTGTTCCAATATAACACACTCTTATCCTGAACACCTCAATAAGTCCTTTATTTTTGGGAACAAATTCAAAACTAAGATGACAGTTTTGTTTTGTTTTGTTTTTTAAATCAGATCTTATGGTATATAACAATCTGGAGCTAGAAGGGACGAAGTTTCCTCTTTTAGAAACCTTCACAGGAGAGAAGTTAGTTGTTTAAGCCAATTCTTAACAGTGAACATTGACAACACTCACCTGGGCAGAACATCGCCATGCCCCAGCTGCCCTTCCTTCCCTTTCCCCCAGGTCCACACCTCTGTCCTCAGAGAAGGCAGAAGCGCATCTGCTTCTCCACTGTATGTGGGGGTCAAAACCACGGTCCGTGTTTTCACCCGTGCAGCTTTTCTTAAGAGTCTGGGGGAAACTGAAAATAAATCAGACAGAGATAGGTTGAAGACATATCATTTTAATAAACTTGATTTTCAAGGAAACATATTAACATGGTATCTGTGCAATATTTTCTCTGCAAAAAAATGGGAATTTAATTGTTGAATGAGTTTGGTAAATGCTGCCTATTACTTTCTATCCTCCCACTACCTACCCTGTAGAGAGTCACATACTAACTAACATGCTAAAGACTCTAACAAGTCCTGCATTAAAAACCCTACTTAAATTTCTTTAACTTAGTCCAACTTCTAAACACGTGGCCACAGAATCCTTTTCTCTGTAACATTTATGTTATGTCTGTGTGACCTTGTATTCTAAAGAATATACTTAATATAATATTACAACATTAAGGCTGATGAGCATTTTTCCCATTTCAAAGCAGGGTTCAATGTTCAGTCTTTCTAAGACAAGGTCATGTTCAACTATATTATAAATATTGTAATAAAGGATTTATTTTAAATGTAAAATTTAAGTTTCAATAGAGGGAGGAAAGATGAATGAGAAGTACTAGAAATATCTTATATTCTGCCTGCCCACTTCAAATTATTTTATAGAAAACTTAATATTTTAAAAAAGAATATTAACATCTTTCAGTGCTCAAAATCATAACAAAGACACTAATATAAATCTTGTACACCTAATTTGGTGACAGGATGTCTTAAAATCATCAAATGGTGTCAGTACAGACTTATTAACTTGGTCACTAACTTGGAGGTGACAAAAATTAATAATCACAGACTAATACTAACATCTCCTTGTAGATCTCCATGAAGAATGTTAACTAATATTAACATCTCCATGAAGAATGTACAATCTGCTTGTACACACAGAGAATCAAATAAACCCACTGTTTCCTCAAAAATGTGCTCCAGATAATTTTTAAAAAGAGGGAAGAAATAATACATGTAAATATTTACCAAAGATAATTTGAATTACTAAGTAAAATTTAACCTAAAGAAATAAGTCTGTTAGTGGTACAGCATATTCCATATGGTCTAATGACATCGTAAAAATCAATATTGCACAGTTAAGGTTCAGGGAGATCTCAAATACACTTAGACTGAAAATGCTAAAGGACACTTCAGAATAAGAACATTCTGACATGAGGTTCTCTTCAGGCTTAATTCATCAAATATATACACATATATTTTATGTACATTTTTAATATATGTGTGTATATATATATAAACATACACACACAGAGAAAACATTTTCAAATTCAAGAGTTTTACTTGTAAATGAAAATTTAAGTGCAATGAGAAACTCCTAAGAGACATCAGAACAGAAAAGGTCAGTAGCATAAGTAAATGAGTAAAGGTACTAGGGCAATGCAGAAAGGTAAGTTTCAATATTGTCTAGGATTGCTAACTTTAGTTTTACACAAGATAGGGTAAGCAGAGGTTGGCAAACTACAGCCCATGGGTCAAATACAGCCCATCACCTGTTTTGAAAATAAAGTTTTAATAGAATGTAGCATAGCTCAATCATTTATGTATTATCTGACGGCTTTAAGAACAACAGCAAAATTAATTGGTTGCAATAAAGATTGTGTAGCCCACAAATCACAAAATATTTCTCTTTAGCTCTTTAGAGAAAAGATTTGATAACTCCAGGTCTAATTCAATACTCTCAAACTTTAATGGGCATACTAATCACCTGGGGATCTTGTTATAAGGCATATTCTGATTCAGTTAGCTTGGAGGAGAGCCTGAGAGTCTGCATTTCTAAAAAATGCCCAAATGCTGCTGATGTTGCCGGTCTGCAGTCACATTCTGGTAAGCAAAAGTCCAGATGACTGAAATTTCTGAACTGATGAAGAAATGCAGAAGAACCAACTCCAACTCCATACTCCAAGTGTATTACCAACGGTCTCAGAGAATGAAGTTTCTGCTTACTAAAGTTTTATCTCCATTTTCAGGGTCAAGTACAATAACTCCTCACTTATGCAATGCTCACATCTATCACTTCATCTACCTGGAGTTTAGAATAAGGAGCCTATCACTATCTTCCAAAACAATAAGATTCAGAAGGTTAATAAACAGAAGCAGATCTCATGAAAAACATTAGGTTCTAAAGTTATTTCTAAAGCAGAGAAATGATGCAATTTTTTAAATGAAATTAAATAAAAGTTGACATTAGAATATGTCAGCTTTAGCAATTAGGAAGGCTAACTTATAACATTGAGTGTGATGTCAGGAGGATTCACCAAAAGTCAATTCACAAAACCTGGCGATCAGCTTACCTTGTGATAACAATCCAGGGAGGGAGAGTCTTCGGCTGCCTCCCTCTGACTCTTCTTCTCTGATATCCACAAGACTTGAACTTTTCTTTCCTTGCATTGATTCCTGTTTAACCTGTTCTTCTCTGCTATCTTTCAGACCTTCTGGGCCTATGCAACTACCGCCTGCCTGAACTCCAGGTTCACAGGGGGCTGTACTATAAAAGTTCATGACTTTCTTAAGAGACAAGGCTCCAGCTTCATACGTGGCTGCCACTCTCACACCAACAGCAGATGCACATGAGACCACAAGGCTGTTTAGGGCTGAGGTGCTAGTGGTTGGTGGGCTGTGAAGATTAGGAACCACTTCTTCTACAAGAGGCTAAAATATACACACAAAAAAATATATATAAAAAATGTAATCTCATTATACAAGTAATCATAAAAAAAGCTTAATACCCATTACTATTTGGAAATAGAATCTAAAACAACTGCAAATGGTCTCTTCATCTCCAACTTAAAGGTTGGAGATTTGGCTCATGGATTTAATGCCTTATATGTAATGGCTATGCAAAATACAGCTCCTTATCAAAAGTACTTCCTTTTGTTTAAGCCTTAAGCTTTTCCATCATATTTAAAAATAAGCTCCAGCTGCCTTTATAAAATTCAGCACAGAAGAAGAGGAGAGGGGAAAATGGTACAAAAACTTTTGCCTTTAATATTAAGAGCACCATGACAGCCCGGGGTAAAAGATGAGGAAGATGCAAGTTTTATTATTGATCACTTGTAGGGAAATTTTCACAGATTGCTAAGAAATACCAGGAAATTTTTTTTTTTAAAGAAAATGGTTTTCCCAAAACGTTTTATAAGCTGAAATACAGATACAGAATTTACAGGTCAAAAACCAGGTTCAACCTCTGACCTATCAGTCCCTAAATTATATTCTTAAATTCAAGTCCTTCTACTGTCTCCTGAATGAGCTCTCTTCCATGACCCAGGGGCAAGGTAAACTGAAGGATTACCTTTGCCCTCACCACCAAAGAGCTTAAGTGTGGTGAGTTAATAATTGAACATTTGGAACCAATGCTGTTAGTGCGATTCATAGCTGTACTTGAAAGTCAAACTAAAGTTTTCTATTATCTTAGGGGAAAATCAGTTGAAATTTACTCTGAGCTGTCAAGCAGCTCTGTTTACTAAAAATAAAAGTCATTAAATGTACCTACTAAACACAAAGAAAAGCTCTTGGCTTAACAGCATAGGTCCCAATGGAAAATCTGCATCCTATTCTAACAAAAACTAAGAGTCCTTAATTTGTCTCACATTAAAAAGCAAAACCAAAAAAAAAATTTTAACACTGACTTCTGATTTTCTCAAAGGAAATATTCCTGTTGCCTAGCACAGTGACTGACATGTAGTAGATACTCAGTACATTTTGTTGACTAAATACCAAATTGAGAAAAGCTATTTCTATGCAAGTGAACCGTAAAATATCTAAAAAATAATATATACAACAAAAGAAAAATACAAAGTCTACTATTTCTGTGATGATACCATTCCCATGAGGTGTTTAGAAAAACTAACATCACTATTTCCACCCTTTGTTTACAAAAGCTTATAATAGAAGCAGGAAGGTATTTAGGGGTGACTATCTTAGGTGATTCTTACCATTAGGTGGAGGGGAAAAAAAAATCACCAAAATTCTACCTTATGTAAACTTTAACCTATTGTTCTAACTGGTTCCTCTACTTAGTTATATTCAATAACAAAGTGAATAAACAAACAAAACAACAACACAAAAAATATAACCAGGAATTTTCATAAAAGACAATTTTAGGGGTGTGGGTCAACTTACAATAAAATTTAATAGTGAGATATAAGCCTCACTGCCAAATATTTGGTCTATTTCACAAAAGTGAGGTATTCTTTCAGTATCTCTGGCCAAAAGAGAAAAAAACTTTCCTAACTTATATATTTAATGAACTAGTTTTTTGATTGAAATACTATATATAAAAATTGGATTTAAATTTAGTATAAACCCACACTGAAAATTAGTATAAATTAGCTAGCAAAAACTTTCCATGCTTAACATAATAAGTCCAAGGAAAATGCAATTTAAATGATGATAATCAAATAATTGAAGTGTACACAATAAACTTTTAACTTCAAGTTCAATAAAGTGGAAAAATGACTTTTAAAAAGTCAAACTTTCTTATCATCATGTACAAGAATTAAGAATTTTCTACATGTGTTCCTGTTAAAGTCTGACTTTCGTTTTGTTTAGATTTTTCTAATCTAATACCTTATTCTTAAGGTATACCTCCAAACAGCTTATTGTTAATTTAAAAAATAAAAACACCCACAAGATTCTGTGAGCACAGTGTGAAATAAAAACTGTTTTTAAAACACCTCTAAGCCATTGTTTTCATTCTGACAGAATAAACAACAGGAATAATATAGAGGCTATGTGGTTTCAAAAAGCTACAAAAACCCACAGGAAAGTTCTGTTATGATCATATTTTCTTGTTTTGTTTCATTTTCTCTTAGACTTTTGGTGAAAGCAAAATTACAAGGTTTTATAAAAAAAAACCTTAACAGTTAAGAGTAAAAAACTGACTATCCTTTAAAAAAATTTTTTTAAGCAGAGAGAGTCAAACTTTTATACATGCTACTAGTAAACAGCTTTTCTCCATTTATAAGTATTCAAATGAGAATGGTTTAAATAAGATGAGGAAAATATCAATCCTTTCCCCTATCCAATAAAGCCCAGTAAGGACCACAGATAGAGCTGAAAAAAATCAGATATGTAAGGCCATATATTTTTTTTAAAGTTTGCCAAAAATTGAGGGACTTGCCACATTGAGCAACCTTCTCTGATAAAGGACTTTTCTCTACAAAGTCTGAACAACAGCACAAAACAGGTCAGAGGGGTCTTTGCAAATATATAGTTAAAGTATATTAAACTACTAGAGAGGGGAGGGTTTGTCATCAAAATTCAGTACCTTAGCCAAAGGGGAAAATATGAGGAAAAAAAATGGGATTTTGTTACTTAATAAACTAGCCCAACAGGACCTCTTTCAATATCATAAAGAGCCAGAACTTCAACATAATTCTGAATTTATCCAGATTTTTCTTTATCTAGACTTTATATAAGACAGATTTAGAGTGGCACATTCAAAATTAAAAACGCTACCAAATCTTACGCATTTTAAATTTCTAAAGAAAATTCAGATGGTTCAACTCCAGAAATACCTTTAGATAATAAAATTTAGCAGGTACCTGAGATGGCACTGGTTTTTCACTGTTCTCTGAACTTTCTCTTACTGAATGATCCGACAGTTTCCGCATGTACTCATTTATAGGCTGAGTGTCAGGGTTCGATGGTATATTTCTGGCAGAAGAAACTTCAGTAGTTCCCGTGACGTCTTGTTGGGAGGAAATCGCATCACCGCCACTTGTGGCCTGAACGTTTTCAACATTCAGTTCTGTAGCAACAGGGACATCTTTTTCTATAGGAGGAGTGTTCTCAAATACTTCTCCCTGACTCTCAAGGGTTTCTGTGAAAGGGCTGATGGCAGTGCTGGCCTGGTTTTCTCCCTGGGATTCTGACAGTGTCACACCTAATGGGCAACAATGGCTGTCTGATATAATCACATGGTCTTCTTTGTCAGTCATAGTAATTAAGAGCTGGCTGCATTGGTTGCATCTTTCTGGTACCGGCTTCAGATCCTGGGAAGGGAGGCATTGTACAAGTGCTAAGCTGTGGAATGCACCACAAGCAATCTGGAGCACAACTCGACCAGCAAGGTGTTCCACCTTTTGTGGTTTTGTCACTGGGAAGGTAGTGGTAATCAGGCCCAACTGACAACCGGTACCCCATGCCCAAATCTCTCTGCTTATTGACAATGCTAGAGTGTGCTCCTCACCACATGCCAACTGCAAAATTCTGACTGCTAACAAAGGACTGGTCTCAGAATCAGAAATGCTGACAGGATTTGGCTCTGGAACATATTGTTGGTTAGCCACAGCACACTGGCCTGCAGAGTTGTCACCCCACATGTATACTACGCCGCTTTCTGTCACCGCTCCATTGTGGAAACTCCCTGAGGCCACCGTAACCACGTGTTGCCCAACCAAGGCATTTTCTAGAATGGGGCTACTTGGACAAATCTCTGCTGGTTCACTTCTCCAGGGAAGAGTTCCAAAACTGTAGACCTCACCATCTGAATGTTTAAAAACAAAAGGGGGGGTGGGGAGTTAGTACTTTTATTAGCAAACTTCTAGTTTCCTCTATATTTAACAAATTAGGACTTTTTTAATTTTCAAAAGTCAGTTTAGAGATTTGGTTCAAGCATAGTTCATATTTATTCACCTTCTAATAGACTTTTAACATCCTAAAATCTAGTGAAAATTTCTACACGTTTCACGAGTCCATTCTCAAGTATATTACAACTTTCCTTAAGTCTCAATTTAGAAATTCTAGCACTGATTCACTACTAATGGCTACCATCATAGGTTATTACAGAAGTAGAGTCCAAGTACTTAAAGACAAAATAATGATAATGATCTAGTTTTGTTTCCTAGAATTTGTCTTCCCATAGTTCCTACAAAGAAGCATTATTTAATGGTATATCTTAAAATTTAAGACCTTAATACTTGCTTACAGAGCAAAAATTTATTACCTAGTGACATTGATGGCAGTCCTGGCCCAAGTCAAATTTGCCATGATTAAGTCAGTAAACTGTCATTAAAATTAAAGGCAACTCTCTATGTAAATTATAGCCTATACTTCCATATGTTACAGATTTAGACTTTTATTACATGTTCTCATGAACTGCTATTTATGCCTAGGAGAAACCACACTGAGACAGTAGAGCTGAGTGACTTATAAAGCAGGTTTTGAGATCAGACTCTAGGTTCCAAACTTGACTGACACTCTAAAAGCTGTGTGCACTTGGGAAAATTATTTAATCTCCATAATCTTCAGTTTTCTATCTGCGAAGTGGAAATAGTAGTGTTTAATGCCTGGCACACACAACTGTTTAAAAAGCATTAACAATAATAAGCATAATTATTCTGATACATTTAATGAACAAATGATCACAGCAAAAGAATCTCTAACTAGGCAAGTTTTCAGAAAGTTGACTTTTCCTGTACTTATTACAGTAAAATATTACTATAAAATTTAAAAACTATAATTTTCCCTTTTCTTCTAGTTATGGTATATCTTAAATTTAAGAATCTGTTTCCTGATAAAGGAAAACAGAAGGAGTGTAAGCTCCAGCAAAGTTCATAAGGAACCCCTGGTAACTCTCTTACTTGCTCTTCCAGACTCAGATGTTTGTTAGTGTTTATTAGTGTCTGTTAGGCAGTTCTTTTCAATACCTTCAGTCAGAAGAACGCCATGTTTCACTCCAAGGGCTGCTTGAAGAACAGTCTTTCCTCCCCAGCCTGGCAATCTCTCTGGTGTTACAGAACAGGATCCTGCCTGCCAGACATGGACCAGGCCTCTTTCTTTGGACCCTTCTGCCTCTGTTGAGCTACAAACACCAAGAAAAACAGCTTAATGGCTCCTGCAGTTCAGAACTGTATCTTTTGTTCTTAATAGCTCTGTGAGGTCTGTTCCTTTTAACAGCACTTGAGTGACTAGCTCAGAGAGATTAACTAGCACCTATATTATGCTTTGGTTATGACACAGAAATGGAGATAAAACTACTACTTATATAAAAGGCTTGAAGAAAACTAAACTAACAAATTACTTATCTCTAAGAAGCAAACAAAATCTGGGCTTTTTTTGAAGCTTTATGATTTAGTAGCATAAAATGTCAAGATTCTAACTTCTTAATATGCTAATTTCTTATTTACATATTAAAGCTATGCATGTTTCCAAAGGATATCTTATTTTTAAATTTTAGTTTTTAATTGGGCAAAAAAAAGTAGATAATGCGACAGACTAGGGATTCATACTTCACTTTACATTAAGTTTATGCTCTATAACACTGGTCAACAGTGAGATCATAACTGACTTAAAAAGGCCCTAATCTGTAGTATGTTGGTGTGCTGAACATGAATATAACCCTGAAAATTTTTTATTAGCTTTCATTTTGAAGATATTTCATATAATTCATTTTATATGTTTCACTGTGTAAATTTATCAAAGAGGACTGCAACAACACCCTAAATCAGCCTAGAATGATGTAATATTGCATTACATTGCATAATACCATCATGCACACATCATCCAGGGTTGACTGCATCATTTTCTGATGCAATGCACTACTACTGCCAGGCGACTGCTGAAGTAAGCTGATGTCAGCAGTGCACTATAGAAAGTCCTGTCAAAAAGGTTGAGCAGTGAAAATATTTCAGATTTTGTGAGACAGTTTAAGCTACTGTTCCATAGAACTGTTATTATTTTATCCATTTAGGCACATAAAGAACAGTAATGCCTCGAAAGTGCGTTAATAGCATGGACAATTCCTGCTCTATTTGTGGGGAAGTGATATTTGCCAACCAGAAGAAAAGTATCACTTCTCAAGTGAAGAAGGTTTATCATCTTTACTTCGGATGCAAGGCTGGTGACCAAGGCAAGCTTTGGGCCCCACATATATGCTGTGCTACATGGACAACACAGCTTTCACAGTGGTTAAATGGCAAAAGACCATCAATGCCGTTTGTAGTCCCCATGGTGTGGAGAGAGCCAAGCAACCACATAAAAGACTGTTACTTCTGCTTGGTTCCTCCTCTTTCCAGTAGAATAACAAAGCAAAAGAAGTGGAGAATAGTCTACCCAAACATTCCGCCTGCATTGAGACAACCAGGTCAACAACTTGCTGCAGGGTGATGTGAAACAAGCATGGAATGCTTTTCACCTTTTTCCCAAACTTTCTTGGGAATGTTAGGGCAGAAAACTACAACAAATTAGTAGAAGACATGCTGATGCAGTATCAGAAACTTGGCTGCATTTGTCTTTAAAGATACACTTCTTTCATTCCCATCTGGATTTCTTCCCTGAAAACTGTGGCGTATGGTTAGCGATGAACATTTTCATCAAGATATCGCATCAATGGAACAAAGATACCAGGGAAAATGGCCCACTACAATGCTGGCGGACTACTGCTGGACACTCCCCAGAGATGCTCCTGAACAGCTGTACAAGAGACAAGCGAAAAAATCTAAGAAGTAGTCTATGACTTGATTTTTTACAGGTATTAACCATAGGCCTATTACTATTGGCATGCATTTCACGATATAAACATACATTTATTGCAGATTACAAAAAAACTAGAGCCAAAATTAGAATTTGACTGTCATATTCGTGTTGAGCACATACAAATTGATAGGAAATGACTAATTTTATTTCAGTAACATGACTTTTGTAAAAATTTGTTGACCAGTGTCATCACTATTTAAGAATCAAATTTATAAGAGGTACCAATAAAATCCTTCATACTTTACTCATGTTCTAGCCAAAAAAAATCTATCCATTTAGTGACTTTGGTTCAAAAAACACAAAACATATGGCTGCATTAAGATAAGCTGGATTTCCTTCTTACAAAGATCATCTATGTACTGCCCTTGACTTTTTTATTTTTCATATTCATAGAACACATTTCACAGAACACTGCTGCCAACAGTTTAATAAGGCAAGGAAATAGTTTTTATTTTCTTTATAATTTCCAGGAATTTCTTTACTCTTGTTAGATCATCTCCTAAATTGTAATTAGGCAAAACCATAATTTTATGAAAGGGAAACTGCAAATTTTAGTCTTCCCTTTTAAATACCTTCTATGGTTAGTTTTCTAAGGCTAGACAATGATTACAACTAATAAGACTACTTCTGAAAACCTGAATTTATTTGTGCAAAGAGTGGCTTCGAGAACTTTAAAATGACTAAACTAAGAAATCCAGTGCCTTTATACACATAAGAAAGGACCGAGCAACAAACCATTTCACTAGTCAGCTTTATTTTAATCTGTTTCTCTTCACCAGTCAACACAAAAGTCACAATTCCTACATTATAAACATCAGCAAGAAAATTAAACTGAAGAGAAACTACACAAATGTGAGATGGTTGTGTTTTCCTGGAAGAATGGGGGGAGAAGGAAGAATGGTCTTACCTTCTCTTCTTTGAGTCCATCAGTCAATGGGAGCACCCCATCACCAAATCATTCCCTCCTTACGGATGATATATAAAGACCTAAATGGTAAAACACAGGCAGGCATAAAGAGCAATGAAAGAATATTTTGCTAGTTTATCCTTTAGATTTAAAAAAGAAAGCCCACTCTCCTACAAGCACACATTCACTGGGCAATAAATATGCAGTGAATTTAAACTGTTTCAGACCCTGCCTGCCAAAGTGGGCTTTCTAGACTGAGCCTGCCCACTGAGTTTATAGAAATGCCTGTTGACCATCAATTGTAATGCCAAAGAAGGAAAGACTCCCTTGGATTAATCTGTACTTTGTCAGGCAAAAGATTTTTTTTATTATAAAGAAGTGCAATTTGTAAACTTAATGTGTTGGTATTCATTACATAGGCATTCAGGTTACTTTTAAAATGTTTCTGGAATATAGTAACATATAACTACCAATTAAATAAAAAATTCTAAAATACCTTCAGGAACGTATCAGATTCAAGTAGTTTTAATTTATATTTTTCAGTAATACACACAAAAAATTGTATCATTAAAATGGGAAGTTTTCCATTTATTGGAACTAGTACCATTTTCTTCAAATTGACCTCAATTCAAAACCATAATCCAAAGGGCTGGAAGAGAGAAGTTTGAATTTTAAAATAATTGTTTTAAAATCTTCCACTTAACAGAGAAGAGTGATACAAAAACTATGGCACAGCTATCATGACTCATCAGTTTAGAAATCAAGGTTTAATAAAGTTAAAGATAGTAACATAAACAGGTGGCAGAAATGCTCAGTGCATTTCAACTAAAAATTGACATTTTTGGGCCTCCCTGGTGGCACAACGATTAAGTGCTGTGCTGTGGAGCTGTCGGCAAGCAGTGACGCGAGTTCGACACCCGGCCAGGGAGATTCCCACATGGCGCGGCAGACCTCTCCTGCCTCGCCCGCTGCTCCCCTCGGCAGTGTATTTCGGTCTATCTGCCTGTTCTGCTCCCTGATCTGTCTCTAGTGAACCTTCTCCCCGCCCCACGCCTCTGGCCTGTACCCCAGCTTGTATGCATAAATAAATAAATCTTTAAAAAAATAATAAAATAAAAAATAAAATAAAAATTGACATTTTTAAAGGCATGAAAAGCAAGGCAATAAGGTTTGCTTTTTAAGGGCATGAAAGTCAGGGCAATGAGGTTTGATTTGTGTGGACCACAAAAGTACTGGGGCCAAGTGTATGACTTATTCTGCAAAGGACATGGCATGGTCACTGTGCGCTGGAAACAGCCCAGGCCGGCAGGAGTGATGTAAGACCCATCTGCCTACTCCAGGTTGCCTGTGAATTCTTACCGTTTCCCATCTGTATATTTGGAGGAAATTAGTTTCTACCTAATGCTTATTTTAGAAAGATTTTAGCAGTTGTTGCCTTAAGCACTCAGTCACTTGGTCACATATTTTAGAAAGATTTTAAATCACTCAAAGTTGGATGAATGGTGTCTTGTAAACAAACGCTGTATCTGAGTAGATTTAACAAATGCTATTATTTAACAAATATAATTATTAAGTGATCCTTGATATTTTGTGTGATAGTAACTAGCTTTCAGTAAAATGCACAGTCCATTACATACAGAGAAAATTTTATGCAAGATCTAACCTGTGTTTATTAGAAATCAAGGAGTAATTGTTCCTTGACTAAAGTTAAGTGAAACCAAAGAACAACACTGGCAGGGTTTGGATATGCAAGTACATCTCGCTTCATGCAACTGATTCACTGTATGTTAACTGATTATGGTCTACTGCCTGCCAATCAAAATGTTGGTTTTGACTGGCAAAGTGAATAGTCAACTTTTCTTTTATAGGGTCATATTTTTGAATAACAAGTTTTCCTAAAGTAGATACACCTTACGCCACCTGATTTTTCACCACCTCTCATTTTTCCAAATCCAATGAAATTAAAACTCTACAAACTGTTTTGCAGCTTTCTTTTCTTTTTTCTTACAATATATGGAAGGCAGAATAATGGCCCCCAAGGAGCCCACATCCTAATGCCTTGAACCTGTGAATATGTTAGGTTATGTGGCAAAGGGAACTTAAGCTAACGAATCAGCTGACCATCAGAGAGGTAGATCATTCTAATTATCCAGGTAGATGCAGTGTAATCACAAGAACCCTCAGGAGTAGGAAAGGGAGGCAGAAGAAGAAAGTCAGGGCAAGAGAGGTGATGACAGAGGCAAGGTCAGAGATACAACACTGCTGGCTGTGACGCGCGGGCTGGAGGGAGGACACAGGCATGAGCCCAAGAACGTGGGTAATCTTTAGAAGAGGGAAAAGACAACAAAACAGATTCTCTCCTCAAGAATATCTTGCTTTGGGGCCTCCCTGACCTAAACTAATATGAGATTATTTAGTTATCCCTTTACTGCAGATATTTACATAGTTTGCTACAGAAAGAGTAATCTGACTGTGGGGTGGTACAAAGGCCCCATGGGAAGTGTTAAGTAATATATGGTGTATATACCTTATTCTAAAGATTAAAATTTTTTTTCAATTCCAAAATACATCTTGCCCTAAGAATTTCAAGAAAAGGGCTAGAAATCTGTGCTCTAAAATAACAACTATCATGTTTGATAGGGGCCTCCAATTCTTAACTATTATATACTTCATTTAGTTTATTTTATGTACTTTTAAAACTTTTTAATGATTTCATTTTAGAGTATGGAAGGAAGCTGTAAGAAATTTACCAGACATTCAATACATGCTTTAATGATTTACTTTAATAGTAACGATTTACATTTGTTTCAAAGGTTTTAAGGAATATCCTAAGTGTAAATACCTGACTCATCTTCTCAGTGGAGGAAAGGGGCCTGGGCTCTTTAATTTCATACAAGGCTGCCAATTTGGAGGGTAAGAAAGTGTAAGTGAGAGAGATGTTCTGCCCTGGAACACCCAGATCTTTGGGGATGTTTAAGACATAGGTGGGAGATAAATAGAAAGGAGCTATCAATGATCTCTATATTCTGTGTGCTGGTGGAGAAAAAAAACAGAAGACAGAATTCTGAAGGACGGGAGAAGGAAAGGAGACTTATTCTGAGGATAAGATTCTTGTAAGATAAGATATTTAATGTTAAGTTCAAGATGCCTGTGAGAAATCCAAAAGTACATTATAAAATAAGTAGTTAAACATATGGAATAGGGCATTCAAAAGGAAGGTCTCAAATACTGGCATAAACTTGGGGAGGTATATTAATAATATCTAAGGCAATGACTATCATTTGGGTGTGTTACGAAGGCACAGAATCAAGTTGTAAGGAATTCCTACACTTAAAGGTCAGACAACATGTATAACAAAGACAACTGAAGTGAGAAATAGCCCGAGAGTCAGGAAAAACATGAATCTGATGTAGCCATAAAAAAAACAAAACAGGATTTTCAGAAGGAAGGACTAGTCAACTAGGGCAATCTAGCCGGGGTCTGGCAGGATGAGAAGTGAAGAGTGTCTGTTGAATATGCCAACATAGATATCACTGCTGAACTTGGCCACAGTTTCCATGGTGTGTAGGGTGCTGAAAAACAGACTGAAGTAGGTTGACTATAAGTGGGAGGTGAAGGCATGAAAATTAAGTCTGTGCAAATGATTCTTTTGAAAAAAATATTGTCAAAATGTAGCTTTCGAGTAATGTAAAGATAAAGGGTGTATGAAGAGAGAGTGTGTGTGTTTTGGGGAAATAAGAGATAGTTAAACAGGTTTGAATGGCACTGCCATTGCTCCTGGATGCATGAGAGGTGAAAACAGGGCAGAACCAAAGTTCTGGACAAAGTGAAAGATGGCATCCAGAACATGTGTTAGAGGGGTGGTCTTTCACAAAAGGAGGAGGTGACATTTTTAAAAGAAGACAGGAGAAGAAAGTGCAATATAGGTAGGATTATATATTTTGTGGTGGGAGGATAAAGTCCTAATGATGGCACCTGTAACTGATGAGGACTTTCCAATGTGTGTACTGTGTATTCTAGTCTCATGTGTAGTCCCACTCACTCTCTTTCCTTGTTTTATCTCCCATATCTATACATTTTTGTAAAGTGCCTTCAATCAATCTAGAAACAAGGAAAGACATAAATAAAAACATTTAATGCAGAGTAGAAATGTATTATTCAACTATTATCTCAAATGCAAGGAGAAAACTAAATCATGTAGGAGTCTATGTATTCATCTCCAGTAAACTTTAAGTTCTGGATAAAGTTCTTTTGCCTTAGTAATTTGATGAAAGGTAAATTTGTGAGTCTTAAGTATACTGACTTTCAAATGCTTAAATTTCAACTAACTAAAAGTACTAAACAACTAAAAGTACGTGTTTTTTTCATCTACTGTGTTCCAACTATATTAGTCTAAAACACCCATAGAAGCCAAAAATACCCTATTCTTGATTACAGCCCAACTGGTTAGCATGGTCCAGATATATTATAAATGCTCAGTAATTATCTGTAGACATATTAGGTTTATATGAATAATCAAGTTCCTGCCCTTAAGCAGTATTCCCTAATGAATATTCTGTCTTTCTGACTCGATAAAGTAGACAGAACCCACAAGGCATGACATTAAGACTTAAAACTACTACAGCTGGGCCCTTCCAGTCTTATTGTCTCATTTTACTGATTTAAAATATCAATAGACAAATTGATTAAAATAGCAAATTAAATAGCCAACCATTATATTTACAAGAGTAATGACAATTAGCAATGAGAATGACAAGACACTAAGATAAGGAAGACAATAACAGAGAAGCATATTTTATCACAATGCCCTAAAGGAACTTGGATTTAGAGAGATTCAGATACAAAAGTATCCCAGACTTCACAGTCTTTCTATTTAACATTTGAGTTGGTTACATTTTATTTATTTATTTTTATTTTTTTAAGATTTATTTTTATTTATGCATACAAGCTGGGGTACAGGCCAGAGGCATGGGGCGGCGAGAGGGTTCACCAGAGACAGAGTGGGGAGCAGAACAGGCAGATCAGAAATACACCGCTGAGGGGAGCAGTGGGTGAGGCAGGAGAGGTCTGCGGCACCATGTGGGATTCTCCCTGGCTGGGCGTTGGTCGCTGCTGCCGACAGCTCCACAGCGCAGTGCTTAACCGCTGCGCCACCGGGGAGGCCCTGGTTACATTTTATTACAATGAAGTAAACCAGAGTTTATACTGTGAATGCAGTAAACAATAATTTGAGTATTGTATTTTATACATGGCAAATGCTTAATAAATTTTTGCTTTTAGAGGCTCAGTCAATGTTTGCACATGGATTAAGGCAACTTTTGCATCAGACATCTGATTTATCATATCTACACACCAACAACTGTTACTTTCTAGATATCCTGCTACTATATAGTCTTTCCCAACCACTACAAAGACTGAAGAGGCCTCATCTTCACTGAAGGCTCCAAAAACCAACCAGCAACCATCACTTCAAATCTCAACTTTAATGATAACACTGTGGAACTGACTAGCCCCTTAAACCCTGATGCAGAGTTCAGGAATTCAGTAAATTAACACAGGGAATAATGTCAGTAGGCTGGCCTAGAAAGCTACTTATTATTTATAATATTATTACTCAGATGACAATGCACTTACTAAGTCATTGATGCAAAGGATGATAAACTCCTGGAAGTCAGAAACTATGACTTACTCATCGGTGCACTCCTGAACCCACAGCACCCACTCACACAAACCTGAAACCTCTGAGTGTGTACTCCAGTAGAACACAAAGTCCTTGGTTTTAAATTTCAATCTACAGATCTCTAATCTATAGATTTCTAGTGCCTGTAGATACAAAATAGATACAAAAGGAAGGTGTAGAAACTTTCATAAATGACTTGCTAATATTTCCTAACAAGAAAGACACTGTTATTTCAAGTCACTTCACAAATGTCAGCTAACCCAAGAAAGAATAGTCCCTTTCTCCTTAGCACACGGAGAGTTTTTGGTATAATCAGGACACTAAGGTTTTGTAACAGGATGGCCCCCAGGAAAAAGGGCATGTTCCAGGTTCCCTGCCCCACCAAACAGAGGGTGGAGCTGAGCAGGAGAGGTAAGAAGCTGGAGAAGACGAGAGAGAAGACAGAAGGAAGGAAGCAGGATGGAGAGCCAGACGAGGCACAAGTTGCAGAGAGACATGTAAAGAAGCTGCACTGGCCTGGACTGATTGAAACAGATGTGGGTGAGAGACCCATGGGGAGGTGACAAAGGCAACATTGATCTTGACTTTGATTTTGTTCTTTTCCTCCCAGAACTGTCTGGCTGTTTTTGAGCCTTTTCTATGGGTACCCGCCAAAAGGTGCTTTAGACTTGTGGCAGGCTTTCTGGCCTTGCTTTGGGCCAATCCCATTTGGGTGGACTTTTGCCCATGAGGTGAAGGGTAACTTTGGGTGCTTAATTTAGAAACTATATTCTTTTGTCTTTTTTTTTATTATACACTGATTTTATTAAGGTTTCTTTTCACTAAAGGTCTTATATGTTTTGTTTTGATGCGGTAGATGGCAGAACCTATTTAGAACTGACAGGTTTGGGGGTTCTGTGGTGCCCCTCTCCCTGCCCTGTAACAGTTTCAGTTTCTTTTTTATGGCTCGCTAATTTCACCTTAAAACCTACCCAAACTGCACTCTACTGACTGCAAGAATCCCCTAAAACAGACGTTATCCATGGGGCTGGGGAGGAGGGGTATAGGTTTCAACACCATAAAATAAATGTCCAGCAATGCCCATTCAGTTCCTTCTTGTACACATTACATATTTTACTAATTACTAATAATTCCCATGAAACATTTTGACAGATATTACAATGCTAGTAACTGAATTTCAAATTCCCAGGTACTACAATAATATATGCCTATTATTACCCAATAGAGTATAATTACCCATACACATCATTTATTCCTTTAATATCTTACTACTATTATGTTATTAAAATGGCCACTTTAAAAAAAAGGTCATTTACAAAAACACAGATGAAAGTATGTTGGTTTACTTCAAGCTGATAACATCTCGTGCTTAAGGAGCCACATAACTGAACAGGGAATATACATATTGGAAAAACACTGCACTAAAGTACTAGTAGTGGTATTTCTGATTAGGGATGAAAATATTGTTTAACAAGTTTAACAATTAGGTTACATTAAAAATCAGCAATTAAATTTACTATTCACTACTCAACCATTTAACACATTGTCATCAAGTTTACTTATTAAGACTTACAGAGGGAGAGTTATTTTCTTTGAGCAACAACTAGTATACCAGCAGTATAAACTCAAGGTTTACAACAAATGCAATAAAATGTAACCAATACAAAAAATAAGTATTAAGGACTACTTGCTATCTTGTGGTAATTTTGTGTCTGAGTCACTCTGTCCAAATCCCTTTCAGGGCTTCATGATACAAACTGCCTGTACTTTGAAAGTTAATGATCACTACACTGGAACTTCTAGGAATTTCCCAAAAGTTCCTAGAATTTATATTCCCCTGCAGCCTTTTGAAAAGACCAATTCTCATATACTGAGATTTTTCCAGGAGCACAAGTCAAACAGCAAAATAAAACTAACAAAACAACTGGTCTATCTCCTCTCCTTAGAAAAGCTGGACTGGCAGTGCTGCAATGCTACATTCTTTTCCTCTTGCAGGGAGAAATAGTTTTCCCTGAGACTATTACTTTGAGACTAGAAAGTAAAATAAAGAAAGCCCTGATTATAAGTAAAAATTCTAAAGTGCTAGTTTCAAAAACTTAAATAATAGTACTAATGAGCAAATCTGTGTACACATCTCTGAGCTTTAATAGACATTAGCATAGTTTCATACTTGCTTCAACTATCTTTTACAATAGAGAAAAGTTGTCCATAGATGTGAGGGAGCGCCACTAAAACCTTCCTTCTCCAGAGTTAGCCACTATTCCTAAAGTCAAAGAGTCTCATTTTCATGTTTTTCCTAAGCTTTCAAGCACTTTCTTATGTATCAATAAATAATGTATGCTATATTGTTTTAAAACCCTATACATAGATGTATGTACCCTTTGCCAACTTTTTTCCTTCATTTTATCTACTTGAGATGGTATCAGGTTGATAAGCATTGTTGTAGTTCATTCATATTTACTAGGCAGTAGTATTCCTTTACATGAATAAACCATAGTTTATCCATTTCCTTACAGCTGGATTGTTCCACTCTGCTCCTATTTTAAGAGCTACTACAATCATCTTTGTTACATGTGTGCCTGGGCAATTGTCCCATGTTTAGTTAAGAATTCAAGTCAACAAAAACTTAGGTTACACAAGAAAATAATGTTGAAATGAAAGTTGTTGGGGTTAACCACCATCTTGTTTATAGGGAATGCATGTGAACCAAAGAAATGTATGATGATCCAAAAAAATGTATTTCAATAATATGTACTGATTAAAAGAAACATGAGTTGATCAATTTGTGGTACTAATGAGACTAAAAAAGCTCATCTCGCGCCTCCCTGATGGTGCGACGGGTTAAGTCTCAACCTATGAAGCTATCCACAGTCACTGCAGCACGAGTTCAATCCCCAGCCAGGGAGATTCCCACATGACACAGCAGACCTCTCCTGCCTCGCCCACTGTTCCCCTCGGCAGTGTATTTCAGTAGATCTGCCTGTTCTGCTCCTTCCTCTGTCTCTGGTGAATCCTCTCACCACCCCACATCTCTGGCCTACACCCCAGTTCTTGGATGCATAAATAATTTTTTTTTAAAAAAATAAAAAAGCTGATCTCCTTTGACATAATTCACTGGCAGGCAACTAAACCAAATGGTCCCAAGTCATTTTCTCCCAGGAGTTAAAAAAACTGTATTTTCTTCAAACAAAAGCAAAAACAAAAACCCACAATGAAAGAGTAAATCTGCAACAGTTCCCCCCCAAAATGCTCTTTACCTCAGTGATTTAAATATTACTTGATCCATTTGGATCAGTTAATTCAGCCACCTAGCAACTGTTCAGCTATTTTACCAACTATGTGATACAGGTAAACATCAAGACATAATACAAAGACAGAACTATTACATATAGAGAGAAATAGCAGGTAAAATAGGTAAATGAAGAATCATATTTTGGTGCTATTTTACTTATGGTTATCATGCTTTTTCTTAAGGAATGATACCCTACTAAATCTACTGCTTTTTTATTACTGAATTATTGGTCATCAGTGGAGAGGAGTTAAAACGAATGAATTTGTTAAAATAAAACTCTACCAGAAA
Source organism: Scalopus aquaticus (assembly GCA_004024925.1). Lineage (NCBI taxonomy): Eukaryota > Metazoa > Chordata > Mammalia > Eulipotyphla > Talpidae > Scalopus > Scalopus aquaticus. The sequence goes on from PVIJ01000482.1 coordinate 71,646, forward strand.
ATTCTATAACCCAAACAGTTGGAATATGTGGTAAGTTTAATTCCACAAAGTTATAAAAACAGCTAAATGACTTAGAAATCATTAAAATCTCACAGCATTCCTCTCAGTGTCTGAGAAAAGGGCTTGATCTCACACTAAAACTAAGCAGGCTTTCTTTTACATGACCTCAAAAACACCACTCTTTACCTTTCTTCGTAGCTTTCAATCACATCTTATCTAGTTTCCTGTTAATACAGAACTAAAGAAGGTTTGTACAAGTTAGTCATATTGTTTGGAAACACCATTAAATGGATCCAGCAACACTGCATTACACCCATGTTTTTCATGAAATGGTAAAAGATTAGTACTAGTTCCACACAATCAGGCAAAAGTTAAAATCAGGTGTCAGTGAAATTCTTAATATACCCTTTGCTTCTTTACTTAGCCCAGTGTTTTAACTGACAACCTAAATTCTAAAAGGCTTACTTAATTCCACTCAAATATTCCTCTCAAATTATCTGTTTGATACTTAATGTTTCTGTTTCATTATAATTTGGCAGGCTATTTTGGAGACGAGGGTTCTAGGAATGCTTGAAAATTTTTCCACAGAAATTAATGGTTACACCACTCAGACAAAAAAAAAAAATTACCAAACCAAATCAACAGAACAGTCTGTCTTTGGATAGCAGGGAAAACCTGTATTGCAAAAGAGATTTGTATTTTTTTTGCCATAACTATGAACCTTGAACCCACTAGTACTAATCATAGTTTGTGAACTAATAAATTTAACCTAGGTATAAATTCCATTAGCATATTTTCCATATTAAAATGCTCTTATGGAATACCTAAGTTACTATGAACCAAGATGAAACCATATTCTGTCTAACTATAAGTCTATGTATAATATAATTACCTGAGAACTATGCCTACATTTTAAAAAGTGAGCTATAGTTTTTCCTTTAAAATAACAATTTTTCTTTCCCACCATTTAGGAAAAAAATGAGTAGTCCGTATCATGATAAGAAGGAAGTAGAAATTAATAATTATCAAAAAGTTCAAATATACTGAATGTTTACAAGTGCCAGGCAGTGTACTAAATATAAAACACGAATCAGTAAATCTAAAGGTACTATTATTCCCAATTTAGAGATAAGGAAACTGAGAAAGAGATGTTAAGTAACTTGCCCAAAGTCTGATGTAAGTGAATGTGATTCCAGCTATGTCCAGTTCAAGTGTAGGATCTTAACTTCTATGTTTATAATATTAAGATTAAATACTGCAATTCACTGCAAAGGAAAATTTTCCAAAACTTATAATTCTTTAATTATTTGTTAATTTAAAAGTCAAATGGTTACTCCAAATCATTATGATAAATTGATTTTGAATTGAAAAATATATACTGGACCAATAGGTTTGCTGAATTTTTGTACCTGTTCAAAATGAACATACACCACACACTTTTATTCTTTAAAGCCTGTTTAAAAAACATTTCCAGTCACCAATAACCTAGAAGACTAAGTATCGCGTTTATGTATTCCTTTTCTAACTTGAATATGTGACTTCAGCCAGTGTGCTTTTCCTTTTCTCTCATCATCAAAGCCGTGAGCAATAGGACAATACATCTGCCAACTTATAGTTGCTTGTCTCCAAAGTACCCTATAGCCCTCTCATTACCCAGAGAACCAGGAGCGTTAGGACCATTTCCTCATAATAGCCCCTACTTTGCTGTCTTCGTCTCTCAAAAGAAATAACCACCCCCTTGATAGGTCGACTGACATGCCAAGGGCTTGGCTAAACTATTAAAGCCATTTTCTTTTTCCACAACCGCCTTTTCAAACCACCAAAACCCTCGATCCATCCACACTCCACTGCGACCTGCATCCCCGGAGGAAACCAGCCAGCGACACTCACCAAGGTTCGCGGCCAGGGACTGGGGTTTATCTGCACAGTGTCTGGAGTGGGCATTCAATAAAGCCTCATCGATGAATGGCAGGAAGGCAGCGGGGGTGAGGCGGGAAGGGGATATGTGAAGGAATTTCACCACTGCAGTGGCGCCTGTGTGGGCAGGGAGGAGCGGGGGCGAGTGGGAGAATCCGGAGTCAGGGCAAGCGGAGAGCACAGGGTGCTTCCCAGCAATCTGGCGCTGTCGGTCGGACGCTGGCTTGAGAGGACGCGGGCGCGGTCTCCACGGGTTCCCGCAGCGCGCTCCCGGGCTCCCGCCTTGCTCCCGGGCCCCACCTCCCGCACACAGTAGGCCCAGACGGATCGGCCCTCAGAAGCCAAGGGGCCGATCCGGGACCCGCACTCGCTCACCTGACGCCCCACCGGCAGCACCGCGGTTTGCATCCGGCGCTGGATTGGCAGCCCCGCGGGTCCGCGAGATCAGCTGATTCACGGGAGGAGGGGCCCCCGGGCAGGGGCGGGGCTGCAAATCTGCGTGTGACTGTAAAGGCAGGCGGGGATTGCGCCCCGAGTAGGCGGGGTTAGATGCCGACGGCGTCTGATAAGGCTCAAAATTACTCAAGAGATCAAGGTACCGCGGGCCCAGTTCTCGGGTATATTGCCCCTCCCTTAGGAGAGGGCGGAGCCACCAATCCTGAAACGCGCTGGAGCAGTGACGTAACATGGAGTCGTCGGGGCCTAACTACCCTGACGCTTCCATGGTAACAGATGGTGGTGAGAGTGTTTGGGAGCTGTAATTATTTTGTTGTTATTTCAAACTACAAAAGAGGGTGAATCTGCTACCTTTTACGGTGAAAAGACTAAATATCTTCAAACTGCCTGTAAGAACTGTAGTCTAACGGTAGTCTCTTCCCGCCCCCGCGAGTGACGTAATCGCCATGCGGCTCCAGTTGGCCCAGTGTCTACACTGTTGTTTTTCCTTAGTTGCAACCCCCTAGTTGAGACCAGTAGGAGGAAATGAATTGGCCTCTCGTCTGAGTTCTCCACAGGGATCCCCAGTATGCAATCTAAGAAAGACAGTTTACTTGTCCAGTACGGTTTTACTACAGCCTTCGTCCCATCCACAGTCTCAGCCTAACTCAGCTTGCACCCCCGAAGTTCACTTAGGAAGATTTTCCAGAGCCTCCACTCTTGGCACATAGTGGGTACGGACTCTGTTGCTTGGCAGTGTGCCATCGCTGGATCTGCAAACTTGTGTTCAGATCACGACAGGTGGACAGTCTGGGTCCAAAGCTATTATGCAGAAATGGTCTGTCACGTTCACCAACGCCCTCAACTCAGGCTCCTTTGATTCTCCATGACCTGCGAAATCATTAGTCCGCAAGGAGTCAGCTAACCTTTTCCACTCGAGCCAGTGTTGGAAATTACTTAATCCTGAAATTGATACACTGCAAACCAAAACTTCATTAAGGTCTTCCATGTGGACAGGCAATCTTGATAAGCCTCAGTCCTCTACACATTCCTACTCAGAAGTTCTATTCCTGTCCCTTGCTATTCCCAACCTCATAACTTCTTACTGAACTCAACTACCCACTTTGATGAAAATTAGAACTAAAGCACTTTGTCTCCTACAATTCCAAGGAAAATTAGATCCCTAGGGATAAATTTCCTTAACTCCCACAGGGCACTATTACAAAACCTATGTGCCCTCCCTTCTTCCTTTCCTTCATTCTCTCCCTAAAAGAGGGGTTCTTTGCTCTCAAGCTTAATCCCTCTGCCTAAAATCATGATCACTTCCAATCCCCTTAGAGACACCATTATTTATTCCTTCTCTTGTGTATTTTCAAAGTCCAACTGTCTTGTTACTCTTCAGTACGTTAGTCTGTTGCTACCTGTCCCATCTTTAATTTCTTTTTCCTCTTTCTTCCTTTCCTTTGCTTCCTACTTTCTCCCTCTGCTTTCTGACTACCCAATCTTCCTTATCTCAGAATGCAATCTTTAAATTTTCAGGTCTACTGAAACCAGGAGTCAGCTCCTAATTTTGGAAGCCAACGAAGAAACCATTTTATTTAAAAGAAAGAGTGTAACAGATAGAGATAGAGATGGAATGATCTGAATGTTACATGCTCAGTCATGTATATATACTATATGATGTTCTACCATTGTGTATTATATGTGTGTGTTTTCATGAGAGAAAAAAAGGGGGGGAGAGAGGGCATATATCTTTGCATATGCATCTTTTGCTCTAAAGGGAGACATTAGAAAATGACTGATGCTGGGGAGAACTGGGAACAAAAGTGGGAGGAAAAACTTTCATCTATGCTGCTTTGCACTGTTTGAATCTGTGACTTTACAAATGTTGTCTAAATGTTAGTTTTCACTTTTATCTTTATTTTCCTCTTTTTCTCCTTGACTTCTAGGACACACTCCAGCTGGGTTTTCCTTCTACTCCTTCAGACCTCCCCTTTACCTTCTCAGCCTTTTTCGGTTGTTCCTTAAATTCATAAGTTAAATATTGCACTCTTATTGTGTGCCAGGCACTGTTCTAGACACTAGAGAGGTGGGTAGAAGATAGTCATCTGAGATGGCAGCCATTAATTCTCCCTCCATGTATACTCTTGACATCAAGAGATGTAATCCATTTCTTATTCTCCTGCATATAGGCTAGTTTGTTAATTTTTTTCTTAACTGATAGAAAATGGCAGAAACAAAATTCTGGGACTTCTGAATCAAGGCATTCTGGGATAAAAAAGATTGGGAGGTCAGAAAGCAGAGGATAGAACAGCTCTGTCTGAATTCCTGACCCAATTTTCTAAGTAATCAATCGTTACTTTAAATCACTAAGTTTTGGGATGGTTGATTTGCAACAATAACTGAAGCAATTGGGAAGAAATATGGTGACTAAGAATAAAAAGGCAAAATAGTATGGTAGGTAAAAAGCACACTTGGAGCCAGACAACCGAGGTTCAATCTCACCTCCAGCATTTACTAACTTTGTGTCCTGGACACATTTTATTTAATGTCTATGTACCTCAGTCTCTTCATTCATAAAATTAGGATAGAGTGATGTAAGGTTTAAATATATTTTAAGTGCTTAGAATAGCATGTACATGCTATATAAATGTTGTTGATTTATGTCACAATTTCATTATTGTGCAAATGCCATAGAGTGTAACTCCACAAACCTAGATGACATAGCCTCCTACGCATGTAGGCTATATGGTGTAGTATATTGGCTGTATGTGGTCCATCATTGACCAAAACATCATTATACAAAAAAATGACTGTATTGGGGGGGTGTAGAGAAAGTGTGTCTTGTAAGAAGACATCTGAACAGAGATCTGAAAGGAAGTGAAAGCACAGCAGGAACATGGTTCTCTGACTCTCTAGGCAAAAAGAACAAGTAGTTGCCAAGGGTAGTTTGGCTAAAGCTGACTGAGAAAAGGTTGAAAGGCAGGTAGGAGATAAGGCAGGTAAATAAGATCGAGTAATGTGGAGTGTCCTTTGGGTTGGGAAAATACTTTGGATTTATCTGAGTGATATGGGCAACCACTGGAGGGTCTGGAACAGAAGGTGTTGTAATCCAGCTCTGTTTTAAAGGGATGGCTCCTTCCTGCTCTTAGGAGAGTGGAGGTCAGAGTGTAGGAGTTCAAGAGTATAATCAGGGAGATCAGTAAGAGGTTATTGCACGTGTTGAACAAAACAGTACTATTGGTTTGGAATGGCAGTAGAGGGGCTGAAAAGGAGTTAAATTCCTGATGTATTTTGCAAGTAGAGCTTCCATTGTTTGGTCATGGATTAGATACAGGCATTGAGAGGAGAAGAATTAAAGCCTGAGTTGGCAAAAGGCATTGTCATTTACTGGGACGAGAAAGAATGGGGGAAATGTAGTTTTGGGAAGTGAGAAGGAAGTAACAAGTATTCATATTTGAATGTGTCATAGTTTATGTGGCCACGAGGCATCTGAATGGAAATGTCAAGCAGGGAATTGCCCACGGAAATCTTGTGTTAAGGAGAAAGATCAAAGTTAGAGATAGAACTTTTCATGGGAAAGAGAAGCAGTGGGAGACCTAAATTCTTGTACAATCGTGTATTTTAGAAGTTGAGAAGATGACGATCTAACCCAGAATCCTGCTGTGTTTGCCGAGAGGAGAAATAACTTGTGTTTGAGAAACAGAAGAAGGCAAATATAGCATCAAGTAAGAGGAAGGATTTGTAGAAAATGAGGTTTTTGTCATCACGTAGAGGCGTTGGTAGGTTAGGATATAAGTTTTTTATTTTAAATGTATGAGGAATCATCGGAAAGTAATCTGATTTATATTTGTGCAAGTTCATTCTCCTAGGGCTTTATGTGTATTTCCTACTTCATAACACAGAATATTAAAAAGCGGTTTTTTCAAGGATTGAAATTTAATAAAATTAGTATTTTTAAAGATTGTTCTGACTTAATTAGATTATAGGAGAGTCAGAATGAAAGCAGGGTGACCAAGTAGAAGAGACCAAGTATTGCATTCAGTCAATGGGAGATGATGATGCCTTCGACGAGGGGCTAGTATTATAAATAGAGAATTAGATAGACTTGAGATATTCTCTGAGAAAGTAGATTTAATGATTTAATGTCAGGTTAGGCATGATGGTTGTTTTATAGTTTGACTTTTTTTCTTGAGCAACTGATTGATAGGGATTCCATTTTCTGAACTGGAGAAAACTAAGGTGAAGCATCTTGGTGTGGCTTGAGAGATGTGTTTCTGACATGTTGACTTTAGAGTACCTTTTTGGCATTCAAGTAGAAATGTCAAATTGGCAATTGGTGTTCTAGAAAGAAGTTATGACAGGTATAGAGATTGGAGAATGTATATAGATGCCATTCAAAGCTAAACGGATTAGAAATTACATAGGTGGAAATTATAGGTAAAACAGAGACTAAGCACTGGATTCACTCAAATTTGGAAGGTGACCAAAGGAGGATTAATAAAGGTAACTGCAGTAAAGATAACTGCAGAGGAGTCTCCAAAGAGATAAGAAGAAAACTAGGAAAGCACCCTCTTCACTGAAATTAAAGAGGTTTTCAAGAAGGGTGGCAAGATAAATAGTATTAAATGTCACTAAACAATAAAGTAAGATAAAGTCTGAGAAGTAGCCTTTGGATTTGAAAAGATGGAATCTCTGACAGCTTGCAAAGGCAGATTCAGCAGTAGACACAGAGGATTTACTGGGCGTGAACTAAAGAGAGATTAGAAGGAGACATCTCCTTCAAGAAGCTTTACTGTGATGTGGAATAAAACACTGGGCCAGCAGCCAGAGGGATGTGTAGTCAGGGTATAGAGTAGATACCTAAAACCTAAGCACTAAAATAACACACACAGATGATATGATAACAAACCCAGATTTCCTATTGGAAAGAATCTGGCCCTGCAAGGAAAAGATGCTTTCCAAACATGTCTCTCCATATATTGACATAGACTCAATACTGTCAGCACACAATCTGGGTTTACTTATAAATATATTAGAAGTGCTTATAAATATAAACATAAGCTCTTTTACATGGCATGTATTATGTACACAATCCTACATTTTTACTAGATAATAAACTCCCAGTGTTTTTCTCATTTTTCAATTCTCTAGAGATTAGCATAGTGCCTTATATTTTAGTAACTGTTGAATAAAATTGTTTATCGAGATCTAGCAATTTAACAATCTGTTGAAATGTAGTTCATAGAATTAGACATAAATACTCCCCTCTTCCGCCAGCTGCTTTGACTACTATTGTTTCTAGTTCTTATTCTTTAATTGATTGCCCACTAGGAGAAACTGAGGAGTCATTTTCTCACTTTCCTATCCTTACAAGTTATCCAGTACAAAGATCTTCCCTGACTCAAAGAGACAAAGGATTGAATGGTTTACCTGCCCTGGGGTAATCCACAGAGATGGGGGTGAGGAGAAAGTGAGTGAGTTGGAGAGGGGTTTGTGATGCAGTATCTAATATTAATGATATTTGTGCGAATTTTAATAATGCAATATATTTTACATTAGTATTATTTACACACTGATTTGTAGATGTATTTTATTCTCAAGGCAACCCCATGATAGGTATAATTATTCCTAAAATGCATGTGAAGAAACTGAAGCCCACTGACTTGTCCAGGTTAATCCAACTACTGTTAGTGGCATAGGGACTCAAATCCAAGTCTCTAATCTAGATCTTCAAACTCCAGACCTGCTGTCCACACCCTCCCCCACTGCTCCCAGCCCTACTTCAATCCCCTTTGGATCAAGGTATTGAAAAGAGAGTTTGGGACTAAGGTAAAAGCTAGGGTTCAAAAGAGAGATGATCAAGATGACAGAAGTTAAGTAACATGATCAATAGAGGCTGGTATTTGAGAATAATCTTCGAGGGAGGCCAGGACATAGAGTAGATCCAGAGTACATCAATACGATCAGTAAGTAGACAAAGGTTCCTGTCTCCCATCATCTGTATGTTTGTATGCTGTGTGGGAGTAGGAATGCATTCACACACATCTAAATACTCTTATTTAACAGCCACGTGTTAGGAATCTGAAAGGAATATAAGACATAGTTCATACCCTCAAAGAACATACTTACCAACCTGTTAGAAAACAATAAAAACAGTGATTAGAATGCACAGCCCACAATCCGTGGTTCAAGAATTCAGCCTTGGTTGAGGTGGGCAGGAAGGGAAGAATCAAGCAGAAAGTTCAGAGCAGAGATGGAACCTCAGCCAGGTCTTGAAGGAGGGATGGCTGAAATAGAGGAAGGGAACATGTCACATAAGAAACATGAAAAGATTCAGTCTGAACAGCAAGGAAGGTTGTTAGACAGTAAGGCCACTGGTGTGGCCACAGTGAAGATAGAAGGGTTGACTGTGGAATGTGGTGAATGGGGCAGGATAGAAAAGTGAAGCAAAGGAATTTAGACTTGATTACATAGGTAAGCAGGGGGTCTTTGAGGATGTTTAATCAGAAATTATCAAAAAAATTTTTTAAATATACCACAAAAAGATCTTCTGAGCTTTCAAAGTAAAATTGTAATCTGTGTATATTTTTCTACTTAACCATCAAAATAAAGACTGTGTGTAAGACAAAAACACTTTTTAATTCTTACTGAATTAGATTACATTTCTCTCCCAAGTTAAAAAAAATGAGTAAAACAACTTATACTTTTGTTTTAAAAGATGGATGCTAAGATTCCAATGGCTGAGATTTTAGAAAAGGGTCAACTCTTCCTGACATCTGGGAGCACTTAACTATGTAGATGAACTTCATGCACAGAGATAATGACCAAAATGAGGAGCAAAGACCTGTTGGTGACATTGTAAATTGAGGGAGTGATTTAAATAGCAATGCTTCTACTCATACCAAAAAATAATTCGTGAATTGAATGACTAATCACCAGATGTAAATAAGCAGATGCTAACTTGTTATTTTTAGCATGAAAGCACATGGCTATCTGAGAATTGTTGAGGCATATATTTATACATTATGACATATAGGCATATTTTAATTTAATAAAATTTCTATATCTGAATTATTTTCATATTACATGTACCCAATAAAGTTACACTTCTCTCTCTCATTCTTTCCTTGTCTCAGTTTTGTTGAGAAAAGCTATGCTACTGATCAAGCTGGACATCATAAGTCACTTTTATATTTTGCCAAACATAAACAACAGTAGTTTGGGCCAAATGGCTTCTTTTCATGTCTTACAATATATAATACGTAAACTGTTACAAACATTTAAAGAAAGCGTTTAGGCCCCTACCAAAAAAAAATACTGTCTCAAATATTTATTTGCAAGTGAGTTGTTTCTAATTTAGAACCTATTCTCTCATAGAAAGAGATAAGTAATGGTTTAGTTCCTTGACTAATCTACAAATGCTTTTTGATTTATGATAATGCTCAGATAATGAGCATTTGAAATGAAAATACAGCTGAGAAGAAAACTTTTACAATGCTTTGTAATTAAAAAAGAAGACTGAAAACCCCTTGGTATTGAATGAGTCTTTTTAAAAAAGATTTATTTATTTATGCATACAAGAGCTGGGGTGTAAGCCAGAGGCATGGGATGGTGAGAGGATTCACCAGAGACAGAGTGGGGAGCAGAACAGGCAGAGTGACTGAAGTACACTGCTGAGGGGAGCAATAGGCGAGACAGGAGAGGTCTGCTGCGCCATGTGGGAAGCTCCCTGGCATGGGATTGAACTGGTGCTGCAGTGGCTGAGGATAGCTTCATAGTCTGAGACTTAACCGCTTGCACCACCAGGGAGGTCCTGAGTGAGTCATTTTTCATGAATGCTAGTACTTAAAGAAAAGCAGGTTTTAAGGGGCAAGGACAAATTCGATGGAAGTTGTGACGCTCTGGAGCTCAGAGCAGTTGCGGGTGGGTGAGTGGGAAACGGCACCTATCCAACCATAGTAGAATCTGAGGCAACAGGGTAAACGTGCGTCCTTATACTTACATGGGTCAAAGCATCCTCTCAGATTTTACATCAATTAGAAAAAGCTAATCTAAGCCCTACAACCACCAACCTGTTCTCATACCACTGCCAACCCTCACCAACCCACCCCGCAGGGGTACGTGGCATCCAGTTTGGCTGTTTGGAGATGACTGTTCCTTTGCAGTCACCACAGGACGTAAAACAAGCCTCAGTTTTCTATATGTAAAATGTTAGTGATTTTTAAAAACATTGCATGAAGATTATTTTGATTTATCTTGATTACTGTGTGGGCTTTTGTTTTTTGTGTTTTTTTTTTTATTTATACATACAAGCTGGGGTACAGGCCAGAGGCGTGGGGCGGCGAGAGGGCTCACCAGAGACAGAGCGGGTAGCAGAACAGGGAGATCAGAAATACACTGCTGAGGGGAGCAGCGGGCGAGGCAGGAGAGGTCTGCCGCACCATGTGGGATTCTCCCCGGCCGGGTGTCGAACTCGCGTCGTCACTGCCGACAGCTCCACAGCACAGCGCTCAACCGCTGCGCCACTGGGGAGGCCCAGCTTTTGTTTTTAATGTCCCCTTTATCCTTCATCCCAAAAGAGCATTGGCAGAGGGAAGCAGAGAGGAGAGAAGCAGATCAAGGGGGTCCCCCAGGCCAAACTCTCCCTATTTCTTTCCTTCCCTTTCTTCCTTCCTTTTCTTCCATTTCTCCCCTCTTGCCTCCTCTCCTCCCTCCCTTCTTTTCACTTTAAAATTTTTTAAAACTTGCTCTTCTTACTTTGGGTCTCCAGTTCCATCAGCTTTCCCTGGCTGTTACGGAAGGCTCTGAAGGCTCTGGGACCACCAGAAGCCCACTGGCTCCTAGGGACTGGGAGCAGGGAGGGGGACAGTATTTCTGAGAAGTGGCCTAATCCCTTTGCACAGGGTTTTAAATACTTGATTTAAAAACAACAACAACAAAAAAATGAAAACAAAAACATGATTAAAGCTGCGAGAGGGGGAGGGAGAGTTGAGATGGAAATGAAGGGTGGGGGGGGGCCCCCAGTGGTCTATGGTAAGAGACTCTTGGTGTTTGGTGGTGGGTGTGTTATGGTGACAGACATCTGAGGAGATGCATACCTGCTCCCCTAAATTACATAGTGTTATAAGTCAATTTTACCTCAAAAAAAAAAAAAAGAAAAAAGTTAAACAAGGTTAAACCCTCTAAATTTCATAACATTAGGCCCAGCCTTACTGCTGTGTATGCGATGAAGAGAGTTGGAGGAATAAGAAACACTTATGAAGTAAGTGGGTAGGAAGAAGAAAAAAGATTTTTTAAAAGGATATGTGTAAATTTGAGAAAGCGGTTGACTGAGGTGGAATCACCGTGGCCGTGAGTGGCAAAGTCCATATTAGGTGAAAGTCCAAATTATTCACCTCAGGTAATTGAGGTGAATGTGTGGTGGAAGGAATGATACAGGATTTTGGAGGGGCATTCTTTTGAGCAAAGAGAAGTTGGGAGGAAAAGTTGATTTGGTCAATTCCCCATTTGACCACAAGGCAGTGCTGTCGATACAAGACTGGTTGTTTTCCAGAATGAGGAATAGAAGGGGTTTTGGCATCCTAGGATCCTGACAGGGAGAAGGAATTTCAGAGTATAAGTCACACAGTTTGTGAGTATCAGAAATTTACGAGTCAGATTTTGTAAATTGTGGCTATTTGAATTTGTGCACCCACAGTATATTCATTTTTAAGAGTAATTGGCAATTTGAAGTGTGCATGAAAAAGGATGTTTCCAGGTTAGACCATTTTACTCTGACAGAGCAAGGAACTTCAAGGCCATTTATGTTTAAGAAGTTTGAGGGAGTATTTTAATGTATTTCACAGGAATGAACAAGGATAAGTTATACAAAGTTACCATTATTACTTAATCATCCTGAGCACTTCTCTGCTGGACAACTTGTTCTGATTGTACAGTGCAGTTAGTGGAATGAAAGACAGCGGATCGAAGACACTCACTGTGGCCTAGACTTTCAGAAATGTTTCCTGTCGGGCCTCCCCGGTGGCGCAGCGGTTGAGTGCTGCGCTGTGGAGCTGTTGGCCGCGGGCGATGCGAGTTCGACGCCCAGCCGGGGAGAGTCCCACATGGTGCGGCAGACCTCTCCTGCCTCGCCCCGCTGCTCTCCTCAGCAGTGTATTTCTGATCTGCCTGTTCTGCTCCACACTGTCTCTGGTGAACCCTCTCGCCGCCCTGCGCCTCTGGCCTGTACCCCAGCTTGTATACATAAATAAATAAAAATTCTTTAAAAAAAAAAAAAAAGAAATGTTTCCTGTCAGCAGGAAGTTCTTTCTCATGGGTGAGGATACCATTCTGATGGGCTAGCACCTCCCACGGCCAAGGGAACAGCATGCTGAGTTGATGGATCCATTTTGTGGACCTCAGGGATGACAGCACGGGGCACTTACTGGTGGAGACGCGGTTAAGAGCATAGTCCCGAGAGTCGATAGCAGTGGGTTTAAATTCTAATTCTGACACTTCTCTCTCTGAGAAACTTTGAACCCCATCTTGACATCTAAACTTGGGGGAATATCACAGAATTAAATAAGATGATGTATATAAAGTCCAGAATAAATTGATTGAAACAGCAAAATATGATGGCGAAGAAAGAAGGGGGAAGACCAAACATGGGTACAGAAACTCTTTGGCATGATTATCTCCCTATTCTTAAACTGATATAAATTTTTTACAAGAAGGAAAATGGTCAAATAGGTTTGAACCTAGGAGTGCTCTGCCTTTTTTCAAACCCTGGCTCTCCCACTTCTTACTTGTTTGGCCTTGGGTAAGTTACTTAATACGATGAGCACAAAATATTATGAATTAATGCAAGTAAACCATGTTTTTTCTATATTAGTATTGTCACTTTTTTAAATACCTGTAGTCATAAGACATGGACTAAATATATCACTAGTTGCCTCACCATGGGATCTGATTGTGCATATTTACAAATCTACATTTGCCCATCTTTAAAAAAAGAACATTAAATCACTCATTAAAAAGTCACACTGTTATACTGTAAATAGAAAATTAAATTTAAAACTGGTATTCCCCCATCTCAGCGAATATCAAATCATCAGTTTAAATCATTTATGGAATTTTCCCTTAATGCCTTCAGGCTCAAGAAACTAAAACAAACATGAAGTGATATAAATGCAGAGAACAACAGAGAAAACACGTGGTCTGTAGTAGTGTCATTTAATTTTTTTGCCTGTACTTTCACGTGATTAGGATGGGAAGTCTTCTACTTCCCTTTCATCTATTGCTACCCCAAGGATTTCCACAGTTTTAGACAATGGGTCCTTTAAGGTATGCTGTTCAGTATGCATTGTTTCACAAATTAAGCCATCTGCCACAAGAATTGCCATTAGGTTTGTTAAACTGACTGTGAAAGTTGTTTTGTTTTGTTTTTTTCAGACCTGCCATTGTTTTCCAGTAGTTTGTGGAGCTGTAGGACTGTGGAGCTGTACATACAGGATTGGTCATTTTTGAGTGTTCCATCTGTAGTTAACAGTTTTGAGCCACAGAAGGTAAACTGTTGTCTCAGAAGTAAAGGCCAGCATGTGATAAGCATCTGAAACAAGAGTCTAGTTATCCGAGCACAAAATTTAAACTAGAAAACTGGTAACTGGGGCATTTGGCATTTCTGAACAGAAATCCTGGAAGTCCAGAAATTATTTTCTTAAATCAATAAGACTTCTGAAATTTGGAAATAGGGCCATCTTTATTCCATATATGTTCTCAATAGCTCATCAGTTTTGAAGCTTACTGGTTCTTGAAGGCAGACAAAATAGAACACTGGAATTTACATCAATTTCATTGTGGAATCTAAGTACAAGTAAGCAAATAATTTCATGACATAAATAAAGATGTGAATGTTTGCAAAGAACAAAGGAGACCCCACCTCGTGTGCTCGCAGTTCTGCTTACTGTCAGCAGGCAGCACTCTCAGCATGTGAAGTGGAAGCGTTCTAGGAAGGAGGTTTTAAGACTTGTGCTCTTTAGCTTCTATGTGGACCAAAGTTGATGTTGAATGCCCTAGTTAATGAACTAGAGTCACTTACCTGTAAGTAGTTCATTCTAAAAATGATAACTAATTTTAATCCATGCCTAATAATGATGAATGTGACCAAACTGAGATTTTGTGTTCTTTGTGCAAATACAAAGATCAGTGTCTCCTGACTAAAAAAAATTTTAGTATTTGGGAACCTTTATAGATATTTTATACTATTTGCTAATTTAGTAACCCTGAGGAAGTTTCTTAAACTTGCTAAGACTCGGTTTCCTCATGGTAAATTGGGGATGATAATGGCCCCTATTTGTTATGGAAGTGGGTGATCGGCACCAAGTCTGGTGCAGGCCAAGCATGGCTTGGCAGCTGTTTTTGTTATCATTATCACTGCACTTTTATTTAAAGCCTTCTTCCTTGGAAGCAGGCAGAAATAAACAATGATGATGTATGGACTTTGTGTGAAAAGGTTTTTAAAAATATTGTCTTTTTCTACTCTCTTATTTAGAAAATTCTTAACACACAAAAATGAACCTCCTATAGCCATTACCAACTTAAACCATTATCAATGTGTTTAGCAATTTTAGTTGGTTTATCTCCAACATTATTTTTCTAGAATAGTTAAAAGGAAATCATGTCATTCCACATGTATTTTAGATGCACTCAAACTATGAAACTGTTCTAAAACCATAACAACTATGCAAAACTAAACAATTTTTTGTTTTTAGAAGAGTAATTAATTTTACCCAAAGTACAATTGTTATCTGCTCTTTGTAAAAGGAAGGACATATCTTCCATGAAGATAAATGTGGGAAATTTAACTCTGGTGTCAGTAACACAGAAACGGTTGTACTTTTCTTTTTTAAACAACTCAAAGTTATTATATTATCTTGGCATTTCTGTAGATTAGAAGTCTTGGTAAGAGCACGACTTGATTCTTTCCTCAGGTCTCACTGACCCAGAAAAAAAAATTCTTACCATCACCTAATACCATATTTAAATTTCTATACTTGTTTCAGAAATACCATTTTAATGTGGTAACCAGGGTTGAGGCAGTGGAGAAAATGGGGAAATGTTGTCAAAAGAATACAGATTCTCAAATATACAAGATCACTGAGTTCTGGAGATGAAAAGTAAGGAAGGGTGACTCTAGTTAACAGTACTGTGCTGTGCCCTTGGCATTTGCTAAGAAAGTAGATGATAATAGTTCTCATTTTAAAAAGTTAACTATGTGAGGGATAGATATGTTACATTAGCTTGATTGTGGCAAACTTTGTATCATTTGTATTATTCATCTATCAAAACATCCCTTGCATGTCTTAAGTATATACAGTTTTGTCAATTGTACCTCAATAAGCTGGGAGGTAAATACCATTTTATAATCGATTTGATGAAATCAGGATCCAAACAATGTCTACATATTACATTTTTTGGTTGTATCTCTTAAGTCTTTCTCTTCTGTTCTCTTTAGTGCTGTTGATTTGTTAGTGAAATCCTGATTTCACTGATTTTTTAATTTCCTTGAGGTGTTAATTCACTTCTCTGTCCTCCATATTTCTAGGAATCCGGTTTTAGATCTAGACAGTTGATTAGATTCAGGTTAATTTTCTTCTTTAGGGCCTCCCTAGTGGCGCAGCGGTTGAGCGCTGTGCTGTGGAGCTGTCGGCAGCGTGCGATGCGAGTTCGACGCCCAGCCGGGGAGAATCCCACATGGTGCGGCAGACCTCTCCTGCCTCGCCTGCTGCTCCCCTCAGCAGTGTATTTCTGATCTGCCTGTTCTGCTCCCCACTCTGTCTCTGGTGAATCCTCTCACTGCCCCACGCCTCTGGTCTGTACCCCAGCTTGTATGTATAAATAAATAAATCTTTTTAAAAAATTTTTTTTAAAAATTTCTTCTTTAGTCAAAAAATGGGTCATAAATAGTGCTGTGTTCTTCCTTTGTGTCCTATCAGGAGACACAAAGTCTGCATGCCCAGTTTTAGTGGAGTTAAGATTGATCAGTGGACTCAGAGGGTGTCAATCTAACTTTTCATTGCAAAGATGTCTTATCAATCTTTCACCAATGATTTAAACATCCATTGATGATTGTTGCTCAGATCAAACATTGCACTAGGGATTGCAATAGTCAGCCAACATTGTAGTGGACCGTTTTCCTGGGTATCTTTGTTCCATTGATGCGATATCTTTTTTTTTTAAAGATTTATTTATTTATGCATACAAGCTGGCTTTCAGACCAGAGTTGTGGGGCCGTGAGAGGGTTCACCAGAGATAGAGGGGGGAGCAGAACAGGCAGATCAACTGACATACACTGCTGAGGGGAACAGCAGGTGAGACAGGAGAGGTCTGCTTTGCCATGTGGGAATCTCCCAGGCGGGCATTGAACTCGCATGGCAGCCGCTGACATCTCCACAAGCTGCACTTAACCCGTTTTGCCAACAGGGAGGCCCCAATAGTGATTTTCTATATCTATCACTTCTTCTGCATTTATTAGCTGGAATTCTTCTCTGAAGAAGAATTTTCCTCTCATTAGCTATTGGGTAACACTAGAGAAATAATCTTTATAGAAGATACAAAGTATACTTAGTTTTTCTCTTTTATCAATATTCAGAATAATGAGTTGGCATACTAGAAACTTCCAAATAACCACTTTTATGTAGCCTCACTATAAACATAAAGAGTTTATATCTTTCATGTATTTTAATTTGTTGTAGCCATTACTGTTTTCGATACTCAGATTGTCCCATCTTAAGCCAAATGGGAGTTCCTTCAAGTTGCTTCCTATGTTCTTCTGTTATGACTCCCATTGATTTACAATACTGGGGCATCTTTCTTCATAATTTTCCAGATTCAATCCTCTAGACATTTGGACACCTTTTCTTCATGGATGCTATGTTCTTTTGAATGGAAAATGTTTAGATACCACAGATTTAAGTATTAGGGTTGCTCATTGTTCCTGAATTGTCACTGTTTCTAAGTCTTTTTTGGTTGACAGGATTTTTTTTTTTTAAGAAAAAAATTGTAGGTTTATACTAATATTTTCAAATCAAATTTAAAATGTACTTTTTACTTGAGTTCCTTAATTTGACATTTATATCCATTTTCTCTTTTGCTGAAAAGTATTTTTCTTGTGATATTAGCATAATTATTTGTTTTATCCTAAAATATACCAATCCTCATTTCAAAATAATAGGCATATTGCTACTATTAGTACCATTACTAACTGTACTTTATTTCCCTTTACTTCTTTGCCACAAAATGCAACAAACACAAAAACATTTCCCTTTTTTCACCTAACTATATATTTTGATGTTGATTGAATGTCATTATACAGAGATCTTGCTTTTTTCCTTATTGCAGCATATTATTTTATTATGTGAACATATGTAGATGATTTGTAATGTTTCTGACACAACCTTTGCATTATTCCTGATTATTATCTGTTGAAGACTGGTGATAATCTACATGTTATATAATTAAACCAGAATTCCTAATAGTCTGGCTAAATTTAATCTGGCTAAATGCAAAGACTGGAAAAAGTGCAAACTTTCAACTGAGCTTAGTATAATAGTTTGAATAAACACCATTTGGAGAAAAGAAAAGGGCTCTAAAAATGTGGGCTGGGAAAAGCTACCTTTAAATTATCAATAACCTATAATTTTACTGCTAATTAAAAAATGACTGTCTTTTGTCTTAACACAGATTCTCTGGAAATAGCCTGAAGCAAAAGTTAACATGTTAACACTTAATTTGAGGGGAGGGCATCATTTGCAATCTCAGGGAAGTAGAAGCAGGGGGAAAGGGGAGGTAAGGCAGAGAAGGGAGAGCAAATAATGAAGCAAGTTTCTGAAAGGGCCTCACCTCCACAACAAACAGTGCTGGTTTCATAATTCCATGGAAGCACATTCCGTGAAACTTCCTGCACTTCTTGGTTGTGTCACCTAACCCTTGCAGAAAGTTGCTGGAAAAGCCAGAACATTTGTTAGTCCATTCAAGCTGATAGACAAGCACTGGGGTCTGGGCTTGTCAGTCAGTTTCATGTGTGGGGCCTTTTTGATCTATGCTGGTGGGAGGTAGTAGTAACAGTGGCCAAACCACAAGTCAGAGGAATGGCTTCTCCCACTATGAAGTCAACCAGGCCATGGAGTTAAGTCCAGCCAGCTAACCTTGAGTGGCACATTTAATTGGGCCTGATTTACAATCCAAAATGAAATCATCTGTCTTCTGTTCTTATTTTGAAATCTTGGGTAACAAAAATTGTTTCAGACACAGAACTAGAAAACATCTGAAGAAGTCATCTAATATTTTTCCTTAACTTTAAACGACACCATAAATTACTTTATTTTTTAAAATTCTGAAGGATATTTCCCAATTTTCCCCGCTGGCTCATTCTAGTAGCTAAACATAGCATTTTATTATTTTTTATTATTATTCATATCTTTTACATTATTGTGTATTCCCCAGAGGTTACCCACCACCGATTCACCCATGAACCATCACCATAGTCCCTTGTACTCTTTTCCCCTCCATTTTGAGACCTTATCCTCCCTCTCCCGTGCTGAATGTCTCTTTCTTATTTGGTTCCCCTATATTCCTGTTATAAGTGAAACCATTCGATATTTTTCTCTTTCTTTCTGGCTTATTTAGCTGAATATGATCCCTTCTAGCCCCATCCATGTTGCTGTGAATTGCATGTGTTCATCTTTTTTGAATGCTGAATAGTATTCCATTGTGTATATGTACCACATCTTCTTGATCCAATCATCTATTTTCGGGCATCTGGGTTGTTTCCATATCTTAGCTATTGTAAACAATGCTGCAATAAACAAACAGGTGCATGTATTTTTTGGAGTAATGTTTTTGTGTCCTTTGGATAGATTCCAAGAAGTGGTATTAGTGGGTCATACGAAATCTCCATTTTTTAGCAGTTTGAGGAACCACCAGACAGCTTTCTATAGTGGTTGGACCAGTTTGCATTCCCACCAGCAGTGTAGGAGAGTTCCTTTTTCTCCACATCCTTGCCAACATTTTAAACATAGCATTTTAAACCTTAAAACCTATTCTCTTTCAGCATACTTATGACTAGATGAATGACCCTCTGTGCTAGTAAAAATGTGATTTAAATTCTAAAACTTAATTTCTAAATTCTGAAACTTTTGGTGATTTGAGGATGATAAAGAAAAACTCAAAACTTGTCTAAGATATACCTTTATATGAACGAGATTCACAATCTCCCTTTAGAAAGAAATCACATTTCTGATAAAATTATACTCAAATTATAATAAATTCTAATGAAATTAATGAATATTCTGAGTAATTACCTTCTCCTACTTTGTTGATTTTCATCAAAAGTTTAATGGCTTGTCTTAGTGTAAATAGTCACTTTTAATTTTTACTAAAGATCTCTAACATAAGAGATCTTTGAATTATTCAATTTTGTGTCTCGTGGAAATTTTGAAATAAAACTTCAACGTATGCTCATACTATATGAAGGCTTTTTTTAAAAAAGCCATCATGAGATTCAGATAGCAAATATCCATCAATATTGGTGTGGCAACAGACATGACCATATGTGCGTGCATGCATGTGTATGTGTGTATCCCACATTCTGTCTTGTTCTGATTAACATATTATGATTACAATAACCTTAGGAGCCTCTCAGAGAAAAAAGTTCTGTTCAGAGACTGCAAACGAGCTTGAACTAGTTCCTTGATTTGCTGTGCTATTAATACTGTAAACAGTAATTACATTTATGTGGAGGACAGGCGAGAGGAAGAGAAAGTGGTATTTCAAGTAAACCTCTCCATCATTTGGAGAAACATCATTTTCTGTATAGTAAGAACACAGGTGCTCACTAGATAATTTTTGAATCAATGAATGAATGACCATCCCTCCGGGACTATCAGATACGCGATTGCTTCAAGGCAAAGAGATGGAGTAGATATCTCCAGCTTTCTTCCTGTTCTATGACTCTGTGGTTTCTTTGACTATTAAAAGTTGGCTAGGTTGCAGGTGTAGTCTAAAATTTGAAAAGCAAAATGCTTTCAGATGAAAGGCAAGGAGAAAATATTCCTCAGTATGTCCACTTTAGCATCAGAGAAGCCTAATAAATATCATTATCATTTACAAGGATGAGAAATGTAAATAATTAAAAAGAAATAGTGCATACCAACAGCACTAACTTGTGACTGGAATGAGAACTTTGCCAACTTTTATTCTACCCAATAATTAGCCACTCTGTTTTAAAGTTGTGCTCAGAGGAACGCAGCAGCCGCCTTTCAGATGTACAGTTTCTTAAACCGATAGGAAAAAACTGCTGAAGTCATGAGGCTGTTCAAGGCAGAGCCCCATGTGAGTCATATGAAAGCTCCAGGACTGCTGACCTCTGGCAAAAAGGGAGTGACCGAGGACTGAGGCAGAGGGGAACAAGGGGAGAGGTTCAAGTGCGGGCTTTCTCCTTGAACCTAGAAGATTATGGGTCAAGAGCTGTGTGCAAAGACTCTCCAGCCTGGATGCAGCTGCCATCGCTGTTGGGAGGGAGGCGATGCACACAGCTGTCAGAGGAGCGCTCCCGTGACCATGGAGGCTGCGATCGAGGTATCTGTATCCCAGGAGGAGCATCTTCCTCTTTAGATAAACCCAGGCGTTCAGAGACGCCCTCTCTGAAGTAGGGTCTGATTTTTCTGCGATAGCTTTAAACCATTAAAATAAAATTCTGTTAGAGTCACAGAACTTATGGTTGTTGTTATCAACTTTGGGATTTTTTTCCTGGTAAACCAAAGGGGGAAAATTATGCTATGCCTGGGGCTGCAGGAAACTCACTTCAAGTGAGAAAGTTGTTCTCCTGAAATCTCTGAAGGATTAAATTACAGAGCTGACCCTCAAAAAGCAAGCTGCAGTATTGGTATACTACAGATTCAAAATTTCAGTAATTAGCTTGTGCTTATTAGCAATGGTAAACTAGAAAATTGTTCTTCTGAAGAGAGAAAATAGAGGGACGGGGAGGGGTGGAAAAAGCCTGTGTTAAACAGAAAATTGGAAACCGTCTATCGAGAGAGTCTGGCTTACCTAAGGATTAAAGACACGTTTTTAGGTGAAGAAAAAATGTGTTGCAGCAGTTGATATCACTATGGCCTCTTTTAGTGATCTGACACGTTAGGTAAGGGCTTGCTTTTTGAGGGTGTAGGAAGCTTAGAAAATATTTGAAGAGTGCAAATTAGGCAAATAAAGACTACTTAGTCTTGACTTTGCAAAAATTTTGTTTCTGTGTTTTCTTTTTTCTCTAGCTAACAGACCTAAAAGGAGCATCATGTTCTATGACTTCATTTCACCCCAGGGGACCTCAGGCTGTCCATGCCTGGAAGTTCAAGAGTAAAGGGCCACAGAGTAACAGCGATTCTTTTCAGGAAGAGGACGTGAAGCAGGGTTTTCAGTGGGTGAGTGAGCAGCTGATGTTGATCAAGAAAAAATTAATATTTGGTTGTCTAGGGCTGCTGGGCTGGCCCTTCCAGGGCTGTTACTGAGCAGGCATTTCCAAGTATATTCTGGGAATACTGCCTCATTTTTCCTGGGAGGGGAGGGTGGTGGGTGGGAGAGAGGGGATGTGGGGTGGGGGGAGCCAACACTGAAAAAAGTGCTCTTTTTTTTTTTCTTTTCCATCTCTCACCTCTCCCCATCCCCTTGAAACAGACGAAGAGCCTTCCTTTTGGGGTGGCCTCATCTTACTTGAACTTGGAGAAGCTGGGTGAAGGTTCTTATGCCACAGTTTACAAGGGGATTAGCAGGTGAATGACTCTTAGCTGGTAGAGACTTTAGAGTTGAGGAGTCCCCCTTCCCTAACCTTCACTTGACATTATCAAGCCAGGTGGCACATGGCAGAAATTCATGGCTTCTGGAACCAGAATACAACACCAAATAGGAAGAGACAGATGATTTAAAGAATCTTGAAAGAAAAACAAACATATCCTGCCCATATTTGAATCTCTAAGATGTTATCAGCTTTTCTTTTCTTTTCTTCAATTCAAAGAAAATAGACTGTCTCTGCTAGTGACTGAGAAAACAGTGACTGCTCTTCAGCCAGGTAGGAAGTACATTTGGGAAGGTGTCTCTAAAGGGTTTTTCATATCCCTCCTTAAATCAGAGTGACAGAGATTTGCAGTGGCAACCTTGAGTTCCTTTCTTCATTCTTCCACTTGTGTACACAGAAGAGACTGAAGTTGGTTGCTACAAAGTATGATATGTAAAAAAAAAAAAAAAAAATCATGGGTATTTTTCTACATGTGCTAATATGCAAAATAACTGAAGAATAAAAATGCTGCTTGTCCAGAAATCAGGTGCCCATTTTAACTGACAACAAACTTTGTCAAACATACATGAAAGCTCCACTGCTCTTTAGTCAAGGTGGAAAAGTCAGAAGTTCTAATTTCTTTAATTATGTTACTTCACTGGAGCAAAATTAATGTTTAATGTTTTTAAAAACAACAAAGAGAGCCCAGTAAGTGGAGCTGGGATGATTGTTAGCAATTTGGAAAAAGTAAATGTATAATATGAATTCCCAGTGGACTCATTACAAGAGTTGTGTGAAGAAGAAAACCTATAAGAATTTGAAGGATGAGTTCTGTGTGACCTGTAGGCTAGAAAAATCTCTATATGTAATACTTTAATCAGAACCAATAGGAAGATTGGGAGTGTACTTAGTGCCCCTTCTAAGTATGTTGTAAGGAGCCCCGATTCTGAGACACCTTGACAGATATTTCATTGAAACAGTTACCATTGTCAAATTGACACAGGGAACCCTAGAACAAAATCAAATGCAATCCTTTATTGTCAGTGCTCTTTGCACCCATAAAATGTCAATGTATACTATGACCATCTAAGAAAGAATAAGAGAAATTTAAAAATATAAAGCATTTTCTAAACATATTTGACCAGGAACCCTTTTAGGGGGTGGGGGGTTTAGGGAGACTTCACGGAACTATGCTCTGAGTAAAACAATTTGGAAAATATTAAAACTTTAAAGTTCAAAATTTCAAAAATGTGATAAGGAAAACAAAAGAAATTGGTGCAAAGTATATATAAAATATTTTATTTAAAATGTTGGGCAAATAGGCAAAAAAACTGTTCTTGAAAAAGAACAATAAAGATCAATAGTTATGAAAATTCAGTTTTATAAGTAGTTAAGGAAATAAATTAAAATGTGATAATCCTTTTTACCTACTTAAGAGTACAAACATGAAGATTAAATAAAAGCAGACCCTCTAGAACAAGCCCCACATTTATGGAAGCATGTCAAAGGGACACATGAGCCAACCAAAAAGGCTCCCAGAGGACAAACTTGAGCAACAAAATAAATAAGCTAGTATTAGATTTTAACCCAGAGTATAAAATAAATAGCTATGAGTACATACTGATATAAATAAATGATTCGATAAATTTGTAAATGGGAGAGAAGAGATAAGTTTCCTGTGCAGGAGAATTGCATATAAATTATGCAACCCCCCTCAAGAGGGTGGAGCATAAGTCCCCACCCTTGAAGTGTGTGCTACTCATAGTGACTTTCTTCCCGAAAGTACGGTGTGGAAAGCAAGTGAGAAGAGTAATCACAGTGAAGACACCTGACAAACACTATCTCCTCTAGGTGAGTACGACCAACATCAAAAATCATAGATGATGTTGATGATGATATGAGCCCTTCATGGGATATAGATGGCATTTTTCCTTCCCCAAATTCAATCCAATTATAAGAAAAACAGAAAAATTCCAGTAAGGCATCCTACTGATCAAAAATTGATCAGTGATCCCCAAAACTGTCAAGGTATTCAAAAACAAGGACATTCTGAGAAACTGTCACAGTCAAGAGGAGCCTAAAGAGAATGACAACTAGATGTACTCTGATTTCCTGGAACAGTAAAGAAATTGTGGTCATTGCATTGCAGTATATAAACATATCAAATCAACACTTCCTGCACCTTAAACTTACATAATGTTATATGGCTATTATAGCTCAACTTAAAAATAGACAAAGATAAATTGATTAATTTCATAAATGTATACGTATCTACTGTGATACCTATTTTAAAAGAGATAAAAAGACTAGTTACTGTAAAAACATTTCAAAATAAAATCAGAAGATCATAAACTTAAAAAAAAGAAAGGGCAATCAGCAATAGCAGATTTTTTAAAAATCTACCATCCATCTGTTCAGCACAGCAACTTACATGTGTGTATTTTGTCTTCCACATGCACCCAATTTAAAGGTACAAATATGGTGTGCTTGCTATTTTTATTCTATTGTTCATTATCTTAAATCTTTCTATGTTCCTTTTCACATGTCTTTGTACTTAAATTTGTTATGAATGTACAATATTCTATTGCATTGATATATATCACAAATGTTTTAACTGTTCCTCTAATATTGTATGTTTCAGTTCTTTCTCCATTTTTCCTATTATCAATGACAGTAGAAGATATCTTTCATGCATTTGGAACTTAAAAATCTTTATTTAATTTTAGTGGGAAAAATTCTGGGGTATGGTACTTTTGTGGCTTTTCCTATGTATTATCATGCCACATTCCCTCCCAATTCTATCAATGTATAATGCAACCCACAATAAATGCAATTCACTGCCCCCCCAAAGCCTAATAAAAATAAAAACTATGGGTTTTGATAATATTTATCAATGCTGGTTCCTTAAATATAGCAAATGTACCATACTAATAGAAGATGCTAACATCAGAAGAAACTGGATGTAGGGCATGTGGGAGCCTTCTGTACTACCTTCTCAATTTTTCTGTAAACCTAAAATTGTCCTTTAAAATGAAACCTTAAAAAATAAGTGAAACAGCACACAAGCCTGTCCAGTGTTGGCGAGGGAGAGCTGGCTTCACCCTCTGTGGCACAATTTGGGAATAGGCATGCAAAACAATAAAACGTGTGCACTGCATACTATTTGGTTTGGTACTTCAACCTCTGCCATAAAAATATCATAGGGGCTGTGTGGAAAATTTTATCTACAAATATGATTATTACCATATTTTTATAACAGCCAAAAGTTAGAAACAATTTTAAAGCTTTTGGAATTGGCTAATTACATCCTAGTGTATTTATAAGATGGAATATTATGTCATTATAAAATATCACATAGTATAAGAATGAAAAAAGAAAAAGCTAAATGGAGTAAAACAGGTTATTAGTAATATGATATAACTCCCACTGTATTACAAACTGTATTTAAACTTGTATTAAAATGTCTTAGCATTTAGTGAAGAAAAGGATGAGTATAGAGAGAGTAGAGAAACATTCCTGGGTCAGGGCAGATCAGGGGGCACCCAGGAGGCCATTGTAAAACTTCGGCTTTTATTCAGAGGGAAATGTGGAAATAAGTGTGTTTGAGTTGAGAAATGACTTGTTTTTACTTTTTTTTAAAAGGATACTCTGATGAAAATAGACAGTAGAGGCACAAGTGTTTAAGCAGGGAAGCTACTGGGACATGAATACAATAATTCAGATGAATGTTAAGCATGGCTCAAGTAAGCCCACAAAGGAAAATAAAAGATATTCATGAACATGTTATGAAGATGGATTTGGTGTTTGGGTGGAGGGATTTTGTGATTCTCTGTGAATATATAACACTTTGGTAAAGAGAAAAAACTGTTTTCGTACATAGTGAATATATGTATATGACACTGAAAACTTTACCTCGAAAAAAATGAAATTCATGTGGTGGAATCTTTTTTGAAAGAAAATTACTTTTGTTAAACCAAAAAAATTCTGCTGTAAATCTCCCCAGTAAGTGTGTCCTTTCCCCAATTCTCCTAGGATAAATGGACAACTCGTGGCTTTGAAAGTTATTAGCATGAACTCAGAGGAAGGAGTCCCATTTACAGCCATCCGGGAAGGTAAGGACAGTTGGAGTGGATTCAGAGATCTGTTTTAAATCCTTGATTTGGTTTAAAAACAACAACAACAACAACGCATTGAGGGCTTCTCTGGTGGTACAGGGGTTAAAGTCTCAGTGCTATCAAGCTATCACCAGCCACTGTAACATGAGTTTGATCCCTGGCTGGGGGGCTAAGCCACATGGCGAAGCAGCCCTCTCCTGTCTTGCCTGCTGCTCCCCTCAGCAGTGTATTTCAGTAGATTCATTGTTCTGCTCCCCACTCTGTCTCTGGTGAATCCTCTCACCCCCTGCATCTCTGGCCTAGACCCCAGTTCTTGTATGTGTAAATAAGTAAAAATAACTCTTTTATTTTTATTTTTTATTTTTTTTATTTATTTATACATACAGCTGGGGTACAGGCCAGAGGTGTTGGGCGGCGAGAGGGTTTACCAGAGACAGAGTGGGGAGCAGAACAGGCAGATCAGAAATACACTGCTGAGCGGAGCAGCGGGCGAGGCAGGAGAGGTCTGCCGCACCATGTGGGATTCTCCCTGGCCGGGCGTCGAACTCGCATCGCTGCTGCCGACAGCTCCACAGCGCAGCGCTTAACCGCTGCGCCACCAGGGAGGCCCAAAATAACTCTTTTAAAAAATATATTGAATACATCCTTTCAGCATATAGATTTTGAAATTTCTAGAACTATAATTGCAACTTTATTCTTTATAGCAGATTGCCAAGTGTGTTTACACTATCATTTCATTATTTACTCTTGAGGAAACTAAGATTCAAAGCTACTATATTAGTTGACCAAGGTTATAAATTCAGTGAGTATTTACTAAATACCTTCTGTGTTTGGTGCCTTGCTAGGTGTTAAGACTAAAACCCAAGAAAAATCTGCATAAAATGTAATCACACAAAATCTCAGTAGGCATTTGCAGGAAAAAAATTACTGATAGATTAGCATGTACTTTTAGTGTTACGCTTATATTTTCTCTATACCCTGAGTAGGATGGCAAATGGATAAGGAGCCTGGATAAGATAGATTTTGGGTTTGAATCTTAGATCTACCAATCACTATTGGTGTGACCGTGGTTAGATTGAAATAAACTAAATCTTAAATAGATAAAGCAGACAGAGAATAATAGAACCTATTTCATTGATTTGTTATGCAGATTAAATAAGACTATGCATATAAAGACTTATCACACTTTCCAGAGTTCAATAAATGCTGGCTATTATTACTCAGATTGTTCCCTTCCCTTAGTGATATCTTATTTATCAAGATAACAGATAATTTTTTATATATAAAAAAATCAAGAAACCAATATAGTGGAAATAAGTCATTAAAAATGCTATCAGCTTTTTACATGAACCATTTGAAATAAACAGATAGGATTGCTATCCATCTCAGCAAAAAAACGAACAAACAAAAAAATCAGAAATGACTCTTTCCTGGTCTTTATCTCCTATTTAACTACATTTCCCTTCTTAATGAGCAACATAATATATGCAGAGCTTATTGCTGGGTGTTGTGAAGGGTGAGGAAAAAAAAATCTGATCTTTGCTCAATATCATTTTCGGTCTTAGAACAGATGATTCAAGTTACAGGTGTTATATAATGGAGGTTGAAAAAAAGAATTGTAAACTAAGATGAAAACCAGTCAGCCTCAGTATGGCTAATAGAGTCAGTAGATTTTGAAGTGAGCCTGGAATGATGGGTTATGCAAACAGGCATGGAAAAATAATTCAGAAAATGAGTTTATAACTGAATTTGATGCCACTTCCAAAACTCTTTTAGAGCCTCTGGGAAATACGTCATTTTGAATTTAAGTAGAAGGGCCAAATGGCTTTGAGTTAACCAGCCTTTCAGCCTGGTAGGCTCAGGTGTGTTCTGGATGAAAACATGGTTTTAAGTGTTTAATATAATGAAGGCTGCATTTGCTAATGCACTTATTAGTGGTCCCTATGAAAGAATGATCAGATTTAGAAACAGTTATGTGCATAGATTGAAAAGCATTTCTGAACATATTGGCAATCCCCAGGTCCACAGCATAAAAGAGTGTCTCTAGGCCCAGGTTCACATATTGTCATAGTGTTGTTTCCTTTGTGTGCTCTTGTACTTGCCTGTTGCCTATAAGGCTTGCGTGGCTCAGATTTTGCCCACAGCCAAGTTTTTCAGGTAAAGACATTTAACTTTACCAGTGAAACCTTTTGCTGGTTTTGCTAACAGATGGTTCTCAGCAAGGTTCAGAAAAGCTGGATCTGTATTGTTCTGTATGCTAAATGTTTCTTTTACTGCATATTTACCAAGGAATTGCCTCTCCATCACAGGTGTTTGCAATTACATTTAGTATTCAACTGTGAACTTTCTTGGTTTGTGTTGTTTTATGGACTTACCTTACTGAATGCTTTGCTTGTATAATATTAAAACCACAAAAGGATTTTTTGACACGTTGGAGGTTGTTAGGCATCCAATTTCCAACAATGAATGTTTCTTTTCTCCACCAGTGTAAAGGCTGGGAGCTCTGGTTAGAGGAGCCCTCTCCCCTCAAGAAGGTATGAGGCCCCACTTGAAAACTTTGGCACTGTCCCATTTTTCCTGTAAGAACTTCAAGGATGTGAGACCAGGGAGACAGGAGGTTAAATGAGAAGGGCTGGAAGGCAAAATAAGAACAGCTGGAGTTCATTAGTTAAAATCCAGGGTCACTAGCTAAAAGGCAACCGAAAGCCACGTGCAGACTTCTTTAAAAAGCCTTGAAGCAGTTATTACTTTTCCTGAACAGTTTGGCTGCTCTGATGGTGTATCAGCCAGAGATTTATTAAGTAGGATTTTACTGCATGTATGGTCTCTATATATAGTTAGAATACATGTGGCAGTTTATTAATCAGGTCATTTGGAATACTATTTGATCTTAAGGGTAATGAGAAATTAGCAAAAATATGAACAGCACTAAGGAAAACATACCTTAATACATGTGCCAGATACTTCGCATGTGTTACCGCTTTTAGTCCTCTTAATAATCTTTGGATGTAGCTATTACTATTCGTTTTCCCATATGCAGCCATCATTCAAGCCAAATCACTATGACTTAAAAATCCATGCAACTCTATGCATTCATTCTACAGACACTCATTGAGCACCTCCTACGGTCAGACACTCGGCTGACTCCAGGACACAGAGTAGTGCCCGCGATAGATGTGTTTCCTGTCCTTTTGGTAGTGAGAAGTTTAGCTACCTATGTAGCAACTTAAAAAAAAAAAAAACCTTCCAAAACTGATTCTAGAGTTTATACATACATACATGCATGCATGTGTGTTGGGGCAGGAAGACTCAGGAACAGGTTCTCTTCAGAGCTGCACAGACAGGTCAAAGGGAAGGAGGAGTACTGGAGCCCTCGGTGGCTTTTTAGGCTTTTAATGGTCTCTTGTAGAGAGGCAACTAGTTACAGGGCAGGCAACGGGGTGAGGGGGTGGCGGGGGAGGGGGTGGCCAGGAGGCTGACAGGCCTCCCAACCCTTGCCAATCTTCACTCCTTCCCGGCTCTCGGGCAGCAGCTCATGGTCTTTCTGCTGCATCCCAGACGGCCCTCTGCTCCATGCGCTGTTCTGTCCTGCTGCTTCTGCTGCTGCTGCTGCTTATAAGCTCAGTCTCTGGCCCAGGTGCGCCCACTCACGCAGGCCCACACCCTTCTTCAGGTGCCACCATCAGGCCTGCGTGCAGGCCCGCAGAGGTCCATCACTGAGGGGAGGGTGGAAAAACCTGATTACTCTTTCGTTTACCCTACTATATATATATATACACACCTATATATATATATACACCTATATATGTACCTATATATACACCCTACTATATATACATATATAGTATTATCAATATATTATATATAGTATATATAGTATTATCAATATATAATATATTGATAATACTATATATGTGTATATATATCTGCATATATATATATATATATATATATATATAAAATAATCAAATGATCCTTTATGGAAACATTTTCCTTTGTGGCTCTTAACCAGTTGTGCACTCCACTGCATCACTATTGACATCACCAATGATGTCATGAAGGTGGCAGCATCAGCATTGCAGCCCACAGACTGAGCGGTCCCCAGGATCTCTTTAATAGTGCCATAGAGTTCTCTAGTTAAAGATCAGTGCCGTATCTGTCAGGCTATGTTGACCATCATCAAAAGTGATATTTTCATTATGTTTATTGCTTTTCTGCATCTTTCTGTTTCCTGGTGGTTCCTTGAGGACTTTGATGATGAGGCAGAGGCAGAAGGTACCACCTCAGTCTGGACCTCTCTGTTATACCTGCTCAGTTTCACTGTAATCCTCAGCCCCTTCCAGTCACAGGTTACCTTGATGATGCCATCTCCAACTTTGGGGGTACAGACCTGGGGGGCCATCTTGGGGATTAGAGCAAACCTGGTACTGAGTTCCCCACCAGTGCACCTCACGTATATGACTTTAACCTTGTTGGGGTCAAACTTAAGTGGCACGTGGAGCAGCTGGTGTGGATAAACCTGAATTTGGGTTGAAGAAAGTCACACCTTGGCCTTTTCTCAGCCGAAAGCCAAAAGACATAGAATTTTATTTGTAATGTTTATTTTTACAGTTAGGAGGAAACATTTTCATTTGAATAGGCTAATATTTTAAGTTTTTATAAAAGAACATTTTCACTACTTTTATTAAACTATCAACAATTTCCTAATGTGCATCATTTTAAATATCTTTATAAACATAGGAACTTTT
Organism: Scalopus aquaticus; assembly: GCA_004024925.1. NCBI lineage: Eukaryota > Metazoa > Chordata > Mammalia > Eulipotyphla > Talpidae > Scalopus > Scalopus aquaticus. The sequence continues at coordinate 102,668 of PVIJ01000482.1, forward strand.
ATTTAAACCCAGGGTTTTCAGCCTCTTAGGAGCATTTGTTTAGGAAACCGTTCCTATAATTAACCTTTTTTGAAAACTAGGTCTATGACATAATTTCCCACTCCCCCCACCCCATTATCTTTTTTTGTTTTTTACTTTGATATCAATTCTGGGAGGTAAGGTTATTTTTGTTGTTAGAAATGAAGGAATCTGCACCTCAGAGAGGTTAGAAAATTTGTCTGAGGTCTCAGAACAGATAATCAGAGTTGTTAGGTATTAGAATCCATTCTATTCTATTAAATATCATTTCTATTTTATTAGAAATCCTTAATTTAAGCATTTCTCCTTAGCAATGGTAAAAATAAAAATAACAATAGGTTTTTATAATATAGTTGTATACTCATTTAGCGAAGTACAGAAAAACATTTAAAAATAACATATAATAGAGCCTCCCCGGTGGCGCAACGGGTTAAGTTACAGCACTATCCAGAGCCACTGCAGCACAAGTTCGATCCCCGGCCAGTGAACTTTCCACATGGCGCAGCAGACCTCTCCTGCCTCGCCCACTCTCCCCTCAACAGTGTACTTCAGTAGATCTGCCTGCTCTGCTCCCCACTCTGTCTCTGGTGAATCCTCTCAACCCAACACCTCTGGCTTATACCCCAGCTCTTGTATGTATAAATAAATAATTTTTTAAAAAATTAAATAAATAAAAATAATATATAATAGCGTATATTTGTAAGTTCTGATTCTATCATCAACTCTATAGCATTGTTGTGATATCTAATTAGAAACAGTTTCAGCTGAGACTCTTTTAAGATCATTTCCTGGTAGAAAACCTTACAAAGTAATTATCTCCAATTCATATGTGAGAAAACTGAGCCAGAACTAACTAAGGAACCCCCCAAGGTCATGCATGTAGTAGAGGATACCAGACAGAATCACTGAGTCGCTGCTCACTACAAAGATTGCAGCGTGTCTGGTTGATAAACATCTTCCGGTGGATGTAGTCAAATTTCATCATGGACATAGCACACCCACATGTGTGCAGATACTTTTTATAAAACTATATGATGCCAAGACAAAGGTTTGTGATCAGGGTTATAACTCCAAAGAAATAACATTTGTCTTAATATTTATCTGAATGTACATAGATACTTTATTAGAATGAATAAATCATTGACTCATTTATTTGATTTGTGACACCAAAGTCAGAGAAAATGTAACATCAGCAACTACATACTTTTAAAAATCTTGCCCAAGGGGGTTAGAGGTGGGAATGGCTTCATTATTGAACTCCTACGTCAATTTATTACAACTGTCTGGTCTTTATTAATTCACAAGCACTTATTGAGGATCATATGCCAGGCCTGTGCTAGGTGTTAGAGATGCAAAAACAAGGACAGGGACGATCCATGCCCCCCCTCAAAGAGCTCACAGTCTAGAGGGGCCTTTGACTACTAGGAACTCACTACATACAGCCATCCTCCAGGGCTTTGAGAGGCAACCCTGTTCTTTCTTGTCATCATCTTTTCTAGACCAGAGTGGAGGAACATCAGAACATCATGACCCAATGCACTTGCAAAGCATCAAGTTTCTCCTTAACTTCCTCAACTACAAACTGCAACAGAATTGATAAAATCAATAATTTAAAGTTTCATATCATTGCAAGCTATAAATGGTAATTTAAAAAATTATTAAACATCTTATAGCTGTATAAAAATCAGATTAAATTCCATTTAATGTTAAACCAATTGGTCATGCTGGACACTTTCTTGGACATTTAAAAAATGTAAAGAAATACTTTGCATTTTAAAAATGAGCTGGATAACATTTGGTCACGGGTCATTTTTCCTGATTTTGGGGATTATGTTGTTTTCATCTAGTTTTCTCTTTCGTTTCCTGGTTATCATACCAAATTAGTATATGTAAAATTCTTAAAACAATGCCTGGTGTGTGGTAAATGCTTAGTGAATGTTAATTATTATTACCATCATTATAAAAGTTTTTTAGAAGTGCTCACAGTCATTCCATATGTCTGGAGCTTTAAAGACTCCCCAGGTTTTCCTTGTGTCTTTTCTTTGCAGAAAAATGAAACCAAGTATACTTAGAACATTTGAATTATAAAAAAAAAAAATTTCCCAGGAATCAGAATGCTGATTTTAAGATCTCTTCCCTTCTCAGTCGGCCTTTGCTCCTCTCAGATGATTATCCTGCAGGATGAATTACATTTTACCATGAAGTTTATGAAGTAACCTTGAAATTAGAAGGTTTTTCCTTCTTGGGTACAAGACCCACACATCTGAAGTTGTAGGCATTTTAGACCCCTCAACAATTGGAACAAACAATATACCAATACTGTAAGATAGATGCTTTAGACATCATCTACTCTGTGATATAAATTCTCCATTATTACTCATTAATATTCACAGTTTCCACATAAATATTTCAGTAGTTCTGAGGTGTTAAAAAAGCAGTAATAGGTGTGGCCATAACACAATATTTATAATCTAAGGAAGAAAACAACTAAAAGAAACAGGGAATAAAATCATCTTTAGCAGAAACAACTTATGCCAACCTATATCATAGGTTTAGAAATGATAGCAGGTAATTAGTGACATTAGTTCAATAATCAATATTTATTGCGTGCTTGCAGTATATCAGACATTGTTGTAGTCACCACAGATATAGCAATAAGCAAAAAAAGACAAAAGCACCTGCTTTCAGTGGGGTTTACGTTCAGGGATGGCAAACGGAGAAGAATAAAGCAGGGCGCAGGGGTAGAACATTCTGGGTGGTCAGGAGAAGAGGGCTATTCTGTCATGGAGGGGGGTCAGGGTAACCCAGGCCATATATAGCATCTGAGTAGAAACCTGGAGAAAACTTGCAGAGAGATGAGAATAGGATGCAGGGGGAAACAATGGTTACTGTAAGTCTTGGGGAAGAAACGTGGTTGGAAGTGTCTAAGGAACAGCTCGGAGAGCAATGTGGCTAGGGCCAAGTGAGCAAGGGTGGGCGTGTGAGTTGATGAGGGCAGGGAGGTAATGAGGCTGTGTGGCCATTGCAGATCCTTTAGTTCTTACTCTGAGGGAGATAAAACACCAGTGGAGGAGTTGGAACCAGGAGGGGGACATGCCCCGAGCTCCATTTAAGAAGGATCACAGTGGATGGCTGTTCTGTGGAAAAGAGACCATAGAAAGGAAGGAGGCAGGAGACATTTGAGATCATTCAAGATGTGATGGTGGCTTAGCCCAGCACGATAGCACAGGAGATGGCAACAAGGGAGAGTTCTAAACATATTTTGAAGGTGTTGTCAGCAGATTTGCTGTTGAATTGAATGAAAATCTGAGAAAAAATGTTGAGCAGAGTTGCATTTGCTGCAGTGGTGAATCCTCATCAGATGGATTAATGGTTTAAAAAGAATTCTGCAAGGAAATTGTGGGTCAAAGATAAGACTAATAATGCAAATATAAGTAAACAACAGAAATGTCAAAACCAACACTTTTCCTGCTTCTATAAAAGAAAACTTATCAAGAAAACCATTTGAAGTAAAGGTTTATACCCGCTGTTGTTAACCACGAGCTTCATCTTAAGTACCTATTATTCCTTAAGCTGTTTAGCAAATGAGAGTATGAAGCCATTATTAACAAAACATGCCATCATGCTTTTAAAAGTAAACATCAGAAGCTTTAGTAATATATTTAAGAGTGACTAAACATGTATTTAAAATAAAATTAAAATGCCTTAATATTCTTAGCAATTTCAGCTTTACCATGTCTTTTCAATATCTAATTTTTCCGTATACTTTGTAATGCTGGATGGGAGAGAGCAGGAGGGTGAGAAATTCAGGAACATAACTCATTAAAATGAAACACAAGCATTCTTAACTGATGCTCAGAATTCATTGTCAATAGGGACAGTGTTGAACACTAGCAGAAACACAACATAAATAAAATTTTAAGATGTTAATCTGGGAGTGGGGGGTTAAAAGTTGAAGGTGGGGCAAGCAGCTCAGTGCTGGGATATTAATTCAAATTTGCAACTGTCTGGTGGTTTACATTTACCAAGAGTTCCATGCATGGGCTCTAACTCCATCCTCATATCAACCATGTGAAGTCAAGTTAGAAAAGGTGTTACTGTTTTTTCTAAAGAGATAATTGAAAGTTCGGTTGAGATTCTCTCCTGAGCTCAGTCAGATAGAAAGTGAAAGGTCTGGGACTCATTAGAGTTTCTGGCTCCATGGTCAGATGTTAAGACACTTGACGAATATATTTGATAAGTTAAGTGCTTGCTTAGGTTGTTCTAGGTGGTGTGGTCACCTCCAGAAAAAGGAAAAGCCTCTCCCTCTGTCCCATGTAGCCTCAGTCCCAGACTAGGGACATTAACAGATGTCTGTGAAACTACATTTACAAAGCAGTGTGCTTGTAAAAGTGGAGTGATAAATTTTGCTCATAAGGATTCAGGGGTCAAAAAGTAAGAGTTAGCATATGAGTCATTAGAGCAAAGGAGGGTTTACAGGTGTAATAAGGGCTCTTTGGTGGTAAGAGGTTCCCACCTTTGAGCTGACATACACAAAGAAAGAAATTTGCTGGCTCGCAGATCTGATAACTATGGGCCTGCAGCCACCTCTTTATATAGGTCACTAAGAATCTGTGCCTTTCCATTCTCCAAGACACTTTGTTCTGCCTTAGTTTCATGCCCCGACACCAAGGTTGGTAATTTGGCCACAGCAGCTCCTAACTAAATCCTACAAACTCAGCTCTCACCACAGAAAAGAAAACACTTCTTTTCCGATGGTACCATCAAAGTAGGGTTCTCCCAGGCTTGGGTTTTTTGCCTATAAATGCACCAATCACTATGGCTAGGGGTTTGCTGTGCTCTGATTGGCCAGACCTGGATCACATCCCCATTCTTGGGGGAGATCAGCCTCACCAAATAGCATGGGCTGAGTAGGGAGATTATTGGTTCCCCAGAAGAAAATAGAGGCGTCCCCACTAAAGAGAGAATGGCTACCAAGAGGGCAAAACAACAGAGGATCATTACAACAAGGTGAGATTTCTGAAGAAAGTCATTTTGTCCCAAAATTTGAAGGAAGTATTTGAGTATATATTAATTTTATGGAATTCTGGGAGAGTTGGTATAGGAGACTCATGTTATGCAAATATACCCTACAGAACACTGAAGTTTTGATACTTAAATTTTACTTCCCTTTAAGTCTGAAGACACTGCTTCTTCATGGAGGGATACCATGAGCTGAGACTCATCATTTTCTTATTGTGCCTTTTCTGGCCTCCACCCTTCTGAAGCTAGATGTTTTCCTATCTTTGGAACCCCTAAAGATAGCCTTTCAAATCCTCTCCAATCTACTCACTGACCTCCTGAGGTAACCTCTCCCCTTTAAGGTTTCCTTTAATTACCTAATAATAACCATTATTGAAAATGCAAGTAACAGTTATCAGCCCTCCCCACTCTCATTCCCCTGGGCTCCCCAAGTTTGGCCTTTTTTCCTTTCATGTTTGTATCTTCTTCCTTCCATAGAAGCTTGCGGTCTCCCTTTAAGATATCCCTACACTCTATTATGTTTCCACAATTATTCATTCAATGCTCTTATCCCTGCCTACTACCGGTGGTATCCATGGACCCTGATGACCCACTATCAGACTTTGAATTTTAAAGAATGGTCATATTTTGCAAAGTTCTGCTGTAGAAGGCAGGACACTCCCTTTCCTGCTTTCCAATGACCTTTGTATCTCCAGGCCTCCTCTCTTGTAGCTCTGAAGCAGAGATGATAAAATTCCCAAAGGAAAGCATTTGCAAAGTGCTTTGAGTGCTCTGATGAAATTGATTAGGTAAATGGAAGCATGCGTTTTGCAACTAATCTAACCTGTAAGAAAAATAAGTTATATAAATACAATGATTCATCATTTAACAAATAATGGAGGTCCTTTGTAATTTTAAATATTATTTTAAATAAGATTTTTTTTCAATCAGTGAAAAAAGACTGTTTGATTTGAAATGTTTTAAAAATAAATATTGCTCAGTATCTTTAAAATAGTACTTTCATTATCAATGATTGAATTAACATTTTGTTTAATTTTTCTAGCTTCTCTCCTGAAGGGTTTGAAACATGCTAATGTTGTGCTCCTGCATGACATAATTCACACCAAAGAGACACTGACATTCGTTTTTGAGTACATGGTGAGTTGCCCCAGCATCTTACAAAGTAAGGGGAAAGACTAGTGCTCACATAATGAATCTGTTAATATTTTATGGCATGATAAAACTTTCAGTACAATGTGGAAAGTGTCATGGAAATTTTCATTATTGTGGTTACTAGAGACTATTGTTCTTGTGCTCATTCTTTAGTCCTGCTTCTTTACGCAATATATTTGCTGTTTTTTCCCCTCCCCCTGTCACCAGCAATAAGAACAAATAAGCACTTTGAGTTTGCTTCCTAAATAAAACTTCTGCACTTATTTTAATCACTATGTGAGCATAATGCAACATTTTCCCAGACAATAAAGATGTAAATCACAAGGATTTTAAAAACTGTACAAAAATTTACCAAAATAACAACTCATTTTATAGTTTTGAAAAGAAAAGTATTCAAATAAGCAGGAATCACAAGGTATGTATACTTATCTTGCTCCCTGGAGAGTGAAAAATCCCTGTGTCATTGTGTTCAATAGCAGTCATTTAAAATTAGCATCTCTTTGTGCTAAGAAACAGGCTTCCTTCTAAGAGCAGTCAGAAAGACACATTGTGTTTGACCTTAACAGTAGGGGTCTCAGAAAATCTGGTCAAGTACTTTTTGCACCTTATTCTCAAAAAGTCTAAACTTTAAAAACTCTGACATTACAGTCTCTGGTCTGCTTTGGAATCTTGTCCAAGCATTGCTGACTCTGCTCCACCATTTTGTCTAGCACACAGACCTGGCCCAGTATATGATTCAGCACCCAGGAGGGCTTCATCCTCACAATGTCAGGGTGAGTACTTTAAGGTTTAGGGCTCTTCTGGCTTGCCCTCAGAAGGAGAATTTTGAAACAGACTGCTACCACAAAACAAAGACTCATGTTACTATATCAGAAGAAATACATCATTGATGTTCTGGAGAAAAGTATTTTTTAAAAAGGAGTTGCCCCTCAAAATATGATGCAATATTTATCTGTTTTCTGGGCAGCCTAACACTGTCAGTCATTGTTATCATCAAATGTGTCTTTAGAAGTATAAGCCAATTAAAAGGAATTGCATTAAAAGGTAAGAAGTGAACCTAGGTCATCATAAAACAAACACCTTCTTTATCGTGGTCTATGATCAAGTTGATGTTATGGTTATAGTTTCCCACTAGAAGTAGGAAACAAACTAGCACCTTTGTTGGCTCTTAATCGGTTACCCTTTTGCCTGTTCTAGAAACCCTATTATATGTGGGGCCAACTTCCAATTTTCTAGTCATTGGAATATAAATAATAATAAACTCTTAAATAGAGGTAATGCTACATTTGTTATAAATTTTAGAAGCCATTTGTAGTTCATACTTTTCATTTCCTAAGGTTTTATTGGCATTCATTAATTGACCATTAATATAACCTTACGAAATTTGTATTTAATGTATTTATTCACTTAACTAATATTTATGTATTCATTTATTATTTCATTCAAGAAATATTTAGTAAATTAAGTTCTGAGGTTTCAATAATGAATTAGTTGTGTTTCTTGTTTTCAATGAGCTTAAATAGGCCATAAGAAGCAACGTGATAAGGGCTATGGCCCAGTTAGCTAGGAATATTACTAAGACTCCCTAGTAAGGGAAACTCATCCATTCTTAGAGGCAAAAAGGCAAAAGCTTAAGGACACAAGTTTGAAGAGAGTTAAAAACCAATGTTATAGCTATTGAACTAACTAGGGAAGCCAAGAAGAAATGTCTAGTGATGAGTTAAAGGCCCTGGTGAAAATGAAAACCATTAATTTATCTGCATGATTATGGAATTCTTTTAAATAGCAGTACATAGAAATTTGAATAGAGGTGCAGAGAAAGTAGTTGGACTGATTCAGAGTTGGGTTTTTGCCAGATATGTGAGAGGAAAAGACAGTTGGGCAAAAGAACTGAAGAGATTGAGCTGAGTATAGTCTAAGGAAGGAAGTGAAGATATGCAGGGTATTGACAGCTATGGAGGGAGCAAGGAATGAAAGGCATAGAGAAGAAAAACTGAAAAAGATTTTCAGGCTTGAGTGACCACACATAATAGATGCTGTGCTTAATGCAGTGAAGGCTAAAAAGACATAGAAGACATGATTATTGTCCTCAAGTCACTTACAACCAAAAACAAAGAAAGAAAGGAGAAAGAAAAGAGAAATACACACCAATCGTTTTACAGAATATTTGTGAATGCCAAGGAGAAACTAAGACCTAGTATTGTAGACATGCAAAGAAGTAACAGGTATCTTCTCTTTTAAGAGTTTTCATTATGCCAGGACATAAAACAAAAGCATCGTATTTGAGGAGGCTGGAATAGGGGAAGATTTTACAGGAAGAAAGAATCTTCTCAGCAAAGGAATGGAGCTGGGAAGTGAGGATGTGTTCAAGGACCCAAAAGTCATGGACTGGTAGGGGTAGAGGGGCCACAGTGTCTTTCAAATCTTTGGGCTCTCATCTATTAGTGGGTTATGAAATCAATTTGATGATTAACAATCAACATTTTAAAAAATGAAGTGGAATGGATGAGAGAGAATAGAAAATAATAGTGTGTTACACTTCGTACTTAGTGTTAACTATTATTTTGTGCAATGTTTGTTCTAGTTGAAACTGTATATCTAAGTATGGATGTGAATACTGGGTATGTATGTATGTATGTATGTTATGTGTGTGTGTGTGTGTGTGTGTGTGTGTGTGTGTGTGTGAAGATATGTTTTTGGCTTTGCTAAAAGTGATTCTTTGTTAAGAATTTTTTCCACTAGTGCCATACTCTGTTCCTGTTTGCCTGAAATGTAGAATATATTCATGAAATAGGATCCGTAAGTCTGGGGAAATAGATTGGGGAGATGGCTGAGAGCCTCACTTTCTAAGATGTGGACTTTATTCCTTAGACAGTTGAGTCATTAAAAGGGTTTGAGTTGAGAGAGAATGACATGATCAGAAGGAAATTTATGTAACTGTGGTCTGCGGGATAGATTAAAGAGAGGAGACTGGAGTCAGGGATTCCAGTTAGGAGTTTATTGATGTGGTCTAGCCCAGTGCTTCTCGAACTTCAATGAACAGACGAATGACCTGGGGATTTGATTCAGTAAGTCTAGGGTGAGATCTGAGCTTGTGAATTTCCAACTTGCTCCTAGGTGATCACTCCAGATACTGCTACTTGAGGACTACACTCTAGTTACAAGGGTCTAGATAAAAATAATAAAGGCCTAAATTATGGTAGTGAGGTATGAATGAAAAGGAGTGTGAAAAATGGAAACAAAGAAGAATTCAGGCAGGACATGGTAACTGTGAATGAATAGGGAAAGGATGATGCCAAATCTGGCCAGTTTTGAATGTGGTTCACCAGGAGAACTGTAGCTCTATTAACAGAAATAGAAGTTGGCTGGGAGAGGAAGAGGAGGTGCCTTGATTTAGACATGATGAGTGCCTACTTGAAATGGAATATCCAAAGGTAAATGAGCAGCAGGCATTGGAAAAGGAGACTCTAATCAGAAGGGAAATATGAGCTGGAGATACAGATTTAAAGATAACTGACTCATGAAGTTTGTAATTAAAGATTAGAAAGTTGATAAACCTAAGAGCAAATAGGCAAAGAGAAAAGGACAGGTGAAAAAACTCTGCTTTTAAGGGATGAGAGAAGGAATAAGAAAGCAAGGGACAAAAGGAAGGAGATTTTATGAACATAAAGGATCCAGAAAAATAAATTTTCATGGATGCCAAGAGAAGGACCCTTTCAAGGAGGATGTGGTAGAGAGTACCTTAGGTACAAGAAATAACATTGAGAATCATATTTGACAGCAAGGACTTTGTAGGTTTTTGAGGGGTGCACTAGTAAACAGAGGGGTATGTTGGAGGTCTGTGGAGTCACAAATGAAGAAGTTGTCCAATCAAAATCTGGGGGAGTAAGGATGAGTTTCCCAGAGTAGAGGCAGCAGGGACACTGTGGAATGCCAGAGGGGTAGTCTTGGTACATTCCAGGAGCTAAAGATAATTTGGGAAGTCTGGAGTTTAAAATTAGTCAAGGGTAGTTAGAGATGAGATCTGAAAGGTAGTCAGGAGCCATAAGATGAAGGGCCGAGCTATGTCATGCTCTTCTGTATGAAGAGTTATTAAATAATTTTAAATAAGGAGCTGATAAATTCCGAGTTTCATTTTGTAAAGATCACTCTGATAACATCACACTAAATAGATTGAAAAGAAGATAATACTTTTTTTTTACTGTTATAGTTCCCTGACCATATTCTCTCATTTTTTCTTCTATTCCCACACTCGTACTCATTTCCTCTTATTCTGTAAATACTGGTGTCTCTTAGCTTGCCATCCTCGACTGAGGCTAATCAGGACAGCAGCGATACGGAAGTGAGAGGACGGTGGAGGAAAGTAGACATGCATACAGTCAGTTACTTAGAACTGGTGGGAGATGGAAGAATCAGCAGTTACTTTTATTGCTTTGAGTATTTAAATGATGATGCCATTTCCTGAGTTAGAAAAACAGAGGGGAAATAGATTTTAGAGGAATATAGTAAGATAAGCTGTGAACGTGCTGACTTTGAGGTGATTATGGGATGTCCAGCTATACTTTGGTCTATATGGGTCTGAAGTTCAGGAAAGAGATCTAAATTGAAGATAAGATTTTGAAATCATCAGAATAGAGTTGTTAATTAAAGCAATGTCTGTGATAAGAAGACAAAGGGAGAGTGTATAGATTGATAAGAGAAGAATGCCAAGTATGGAGCCTTAAGGAATATCAATATATTAGAGATTGGTAGAGGAGGTGGAACTTATGAAAAGAGTAGCTAGAGCAGTAAGAGTTCAGTTAAAAAATGGTGGTACACAATGAGAGAAAGAGCTCCAGGAAGGGAGACATGGTCCACACCACCCAAGCTGCAGAGAGAAAGAGTGAGAGGTATGCATTGGATTTCCAACACAAAAGACATTGGTGACCAAGGTAAAAACATTCTGAATGAAGATCATGGCAGAAGTCATTTTATAGGAATGTGAATTTCTCATTCAGAGGACAAAGGTTTGCATTTGATGGCAAGACCCTTGGGAGTGAGGGGCTGAAATGGACTGGAGAAGCAGATCTTATTGCTGAGGAGGTTGACTGGGCTTGTTCACATGGGAATTGATGTTAAGGAGACAACTGTCACCCAGGTCCCCAAGTTATTAGGGAATGATGGAGAGCAGTGGAGAATAGCATGAATGCAGTGGGGAGATGTAGTCAAATGGCATGAAAGTCCAGGGACAGGGGTTTTTACTTAAGGGTGCGTAAAGTAATTGTTTTGAAGTAGTATTGGGGAGTTGGGAGGAGTTTGATTGCCATGCAGGCTTATATTTTGAGTAGTGACCACAGAGGACAAAACAGGCTGGCCTGTGTTGAATTTCTAATAAACAAGTTCCAGGGATCCCTGATGAGTGGGAAGGCCTAGCCTTCCCTGCAGGAGTTGGCTGACAGCTCCCATTGTGTTTTTGAGAGATTCCCAGCCCAGGTGGCACTAGTCCACCAAAATTCTTTTGTTCCCGAGAACCTCATTGTGTTGTAAACAAGACAAACCCCTGGGGAATGGGAAACCTCTGTGGAAAGAGTCATCCATGATCTGACTCAATGTTGACTGAGAAAACACCATCAATTTTAGTCATATTATTGGTAAAGCTTTGGTGGTGTTGAAGGAAGAATTCAGGTTGCAAGGGATTAAGGAGTAAGTAGGAGGTGAGGTTAGTTAGCAGAGACTGCAGTTTTGAGAATTGTGGCTATGAAATATCCTACCTTAATAGACAGCGCTGTACCATTTACAAATGCCTGCAGACATCGGTGGAGCCAGGGAGGAAAGGAACTGAACAAGAAGGTGGCTGGTGGGTGTGACTAATTAATTAGTGAGAACAGTCTATACTTGGGACATGAAAAGCATTTCAGACTAGCCAGTAGAAGTCCTGTCTTCGACTCAGCCAGTGAACTCTCTTCTTCCCTGTTATGTTATAATTTTCTGACTTTTCTCAGGATGGTGTAGTAGAGTTAAGCAGGTCTGAATTTGAGTCCTGGCCCTCACTCTTTAGATGGGTTTTAAAATTTGCTTTGATTTACAGATAGTGTTCTTATCTGTAAATCAAGAACAAACAGATTTGCCCCACAGGTTTGTTTTAAGGATGACAAAGACAATAGGCATTTCATAAATGTTGTTGTTCCTTTATTCCTTCTGTCTCTAGCCCTTACTCATCAATGTTTTTCTATCTTACCTGTTTCCATTTCCCTCTTTCCTTAACACTAGCAGATTGAATAACAATTTTAAGCACAGACTATGACATCTTATCTGGAACTTAATTCAGTTCTTTATATTAGCTCTTCTATGGGCATTTAGATTCATAACTGATTGGACTAGGCTCCTGGCATAGGAATTTTGTGGTTTGGTAGCTAATAGGGTGATGAGTGGTAAAATGAGAAGTGTGTGTGTTTGACGCACCAAGAAGAAAAAGCATTGGGAAGATTCAGAACCAGCGAACATTTGAAGTAGGACGTCTCAGGAAATGTTTGACATTCCTGGATGCCTTGTGAACCTGATGTGAGACCTGCATGGAACCTGCATAACCACATCTGTGCTGTGCTACATAAACTCCCAGACTCCTGCTTCGCTCATGCCATGTTACTCATCAGTTTACTCAGTGTCTCCAAGTCACTGTTAGGTCTGTACAGGGGCCAGCATCTCTGAAGCTCCTACTTGCTAAGGTGTGATGGGAAAAGTGGACATATCTGCACAGTTCTGCATCTGCTGTTTTGCCTGCATCCCCAAGAATGCCAAAACTGGCCCATTCTTTTCTAAACTGCCAGAACATGTTCTCAGATGGCGTAGGGCTTTGTGAATATTACTTGGTGATTGAATTCTCAATTGCCATTGGCAATGGAAAATAGCAAAAGACACAGAATAGTAAGCATTCTTTTTCCCTCCTTAAGTTTTTGTATTAACAGCAATGTAATAATGTTTAATTTCTGTACCTTATAGCCACAAACTGCATTTTCAAATTTGGACCCAGAATATGCTTTTCTTGTTGTACCCATCCTCCCGCTCCCACCTCCCTTCTCCTGTCTATTATTTATTCCTTGTTCTTTTTTTGATATTTTTTGGGGAGGGGAATAATTTCTTTTGGTTTCTCTTTCCTCTTAATCTATATTATATATTTCCCTTGTTTTCAACTTTGAATTTAAGACTTTAAAAATATAATGATTCCTTTATTTCCTAATACCATCTAAGGATATATTTCCTGGTCTGGTCTCCTTGTGTTGTTTTTTTTAAAAAAGGATTCATATCAGAGTGCGTGGAAAACTTAGGCAGTTGTAAACCTTAGAATATCATTTCCAGGTCAACTTTGATCTTATATGCCGAGTTCATTGGTGGGAAAAAATTAAATCACATCTAAATCAATAACTAGTGTTCCAAAGGAAACTTCAAAGTTTCATTTTAGATTTTTAAGGAAGTATTATTTCTTCAGTATTAAAGAAATGAGATGTCAGGAAAAGCTAGAATTCCTTTGTTTAGGACCTGGTCTACTTACTAACTTTCCTAGTCGTTTTTCCCCCTCTGAATGCAAAATTACTTCTTTTTCTTCTTCTCCTTTTTTTTTTTTTTTTTTTTTTTTTTTTTTTTTTTTTTTTTTTTTTTTTTTTTTTTTTTTTTTTTTTTTTTTTTTTTGGTCTCTCACGAGACACTTTTACTATATTCTTTCAGATGACTGTTTTTGATTTAGAGGAGAAATCTACACATAGTGGCTCAAATCTGCTTAGATAAGGTGTTCATTCCTTCCAGCTTTTCATGTTTCAACTTTTGCGAGGCCTGGCGTACATCCACCACCAACACGTTCTTCACAGGGACCTGAAACCTCAGAACTTACTTCTCAGTCACTTGGGAGAGCTCAAACTGGCTGATTTTGGTAAGTCACCCCTCGAGTCTCTTCCTGGGATGTGAACAATGCTGCTTTTGTGTGCACATGTTTAAAGCATTGATGGAGACTGGCCTTTGAAAAGTACAGGCCCAGGGAATATGAAGCTTTGTGAGAATATCAAAGCACCATGTAGGAAATGTGAGGCAAGATACAGGGGATCAGTAGCTTCTTAGGATTCCATTACACCCCATCTAATCGGATCCTAAAACATGGGCACCTCTACTACCTCACATCATTTTTGATATAGAGAGATTTGAAGAGTGAAGTATATTTAGTTTGTGTCCTTAAATCTGAGTGCACGCACAAGTTCTATCAGACTAGATCAAGGTTTTCCCAGCAGGGCAGCATGAAGAGGTAAACCCCAAGATGCAAGGTGGATTCCTGTGGGATGGTGGCTTCAGGACACTTGTTCCTGTTTATGTGTACATTGATACAGGTGTGACTCTAAACATGCCTGAGAAGCTTATTTTCATCGAAGTGATGCAGATTTCTCCAGGCGTCACTGTATCTTCCCATGTTTAGCACTTGCACTTTTATAATTAATCACATATATGTGTGTGTTTGATGATTCTGGTTCCTCCACTAGACTGTACACATTATGAGGACAGCCTGAGTCCATTTTTGCTTATCTTTATATCCCTAGTGACTGGCTCCATAGTAGCTTAATAAATATTTGTTTAATAAATATTTGTTGAAAAACTGCTTTGCATTACATGGAAATGCCATTTGCCCCAGTAATTCTCTTCCAGGTCTCTACCCCCAAAATTTAAAAAAACACTAATTCTAAAGGAAATCTGCACTCCATGTTGATTGCAGCGCTGTTTACTACAGCTAAATTATGGAAACAACCTAAGTGCCCTAGAACAGATGAGTGGCTCAAGAAGATGTTGTATATATACACAATGGAATACTCCTCAGCTATACAAAAAGATATACTCCTGCCATTTGCGGCAACATAGATGGAGCTTCAAGGGATAATGCTAAGTGAAATAAGTCAGAAGGAGAAAGATAAGTAGCGAATGATGTCACTAATATGTGGAATATAAAGTAACCAAGCCAAGAGTCAGATAAAAACAAACTTTATTTTTTGAAGATTTATTTTTTATGCATACAAGAGTGGGGTGCAGGCAGGAGGTGTGGGGGGTGAGAGGATTCACCAGAGACAGAGTGGGGAGTGGAACAGGCAGATCTACTGAAATACACTGCTGAGGGGAGCAGCGGGTGAGACAGGAGAGGTCTGTTGCATCATGTGAGGAGCTCCCTGGTTGGGGATCGAACTCGTGCAGCAGTGGCTGTGGACAGCTTCATAGGCTGAGCCTTAACCCCCTGCACCACCAGGGAGGCCCAAAAACAAACTTTAAAACTAACCCTTGATAGCTGACTACAGAACTTAAGCACCAAGGGGGAGCGGTACGGGAGAGGTAAGAACAAAGAGGGGAGGCAGCACAGTGGTTATGGTGGTGGAATGTGGGTGAGTTGCTGGTGGTGCACTACAGTGGCGATACATGAGGGGGGTATCCCAATATTACCTACATTAAAATAAAATAAATTATAAAAATAAAATTGCCAAATTTAACATTAAAAAAATTAAGTGGTTTGTGTGAGCTGAACACCCACTCTTCTGTTTGGCTAATGTCAAATAGTGGTAAAATAGCTATACCCCTTGATTCTGAGATAGCAGCTTTCATCTGGACATGTAAGCACTTCACAAATGGTCATTTATCAATTCCCCACAAAGTAAACCTATCTATTGAGGTTTTGTTCCCCCCTGTAGATCATGTCATTCTGTGCGAGAAGTAACTAACTGACAAAAAGTATTTGAGATTAACTCTTCAAAGATCCTACCAAACTAATTTGGATTAGTAGTTGCCATCCTATATCTACTCACCTAGGAGTTTCTGGACTGCAAAAATGGAGGCGGTCATATTAATCTTAAACTGAGTTCCATTGTTATTACAGGACCCCAAACCACAAAAACTAGAAACTTTCTCACATAACTAAGCAGAGATGGCATGGTGACTCTAGGATCTTGGCCCACACTCCACTGTTGTGTGGCCCCACCAGGCCTAGGGTATTGACCCAATGGCATACTTCTAGATGGCTGCCACCTCCTTCTGTTAACAATCTGAAGGAAGGAGAAAAAGGAAGAATCTTAACCCGTCCTTTAAGGGCGTGATCTACAAGTTCACGTGTCACTTCTATTCACATCATATAAACAAAAATTTAGTCACCTCACTACACTTAGTTGTGAGGAAGGCCACTTCTAGCTGTAAAATAGGCCAAAAGTTAAGAAATTCACTCGATTTCACATGAGAAATTCACAAAGGTCAAATAGTCGAGTATTTGTACTAAAAGCATGCAAAGTTTGGACATTATTTTAAAAATGCTTTACGCTGCCAGTTAACTGTCCTTGGCAGAATGCATCACTATGCCTCCCTAGGAAAAACCAGGGCAGTGACTTCTGTTTTTCCCTTTTGGTCAGGTCTTGCTCGGGCCAAGTCCATTCCCAGCCAGACATACTCTTCAGAAGTTGTGACCCTCTGGTATCGCCCTCCTGATGCCTTACTAGGAGCCACTGATTATTCTTCTGAACTGGATATGTGGTAAGGGCTGTGCCAAAAAAAATGAAGAAAATGTGAATTATCCTACCTGTGAAGGTTGTATTATCATCTTCACTGTATTTTAAATAATAGTAACATTTATGTAAGAAACATAAAGTGTTATCAAATACATACTGCATCTTACTTTCTCAATCATTCCATGAGTTTTTAATAAAGAACTGAGACTCAGAGATGCCTTACCCAAAGATTCTTTTGAATCTGATGTTCTTTTGAGCATAACCCTTCTCCTAGCTCTCTCTTTAATCTTTTGCCTTTCTCTCTCTGCCTTCAGAGAAACACACACATACTCCCAAACCACAGAGACACACATACACTCACTTGTGCACTCACACACATGCACATACAAGTCTGTGCATGCATGCCCACACACACCCAAACATAGTTCAAGGACTGATTAAAAAACAGACCAAGAGCCAGTAGGCCCAATTTCCATGTCAATTCTATTTCTAATCAATTACTCTGAATAAATTATGTTATCTTTTAAAAAGTCATGTATCTTCTTTGTGTCTTGTTACTCCATTTTCAAAATAAGAGTAATAAACTCCCCTTATGAAGGGTTCAATGGAACAGTAGTACAAGAACCAGATAGATGCCATCAAGTAGAATCACATCCTTGGGGAGGCTCTTGGATTAACAGAGAACAGTAGTGAGTGTGGGGTCTCAGCAATCATCATCTTAGAGCAGTGGTGTGATGTGATCTGGATCTTATTTCTGAAAATATCACAGTCATTCAGAGGCCACATGTAGACGATAGTAACTTTGCAGTCCTAGTCACCTCCTCAAAGGTAACAAAATATGTATATTTATTTCAATTCCTTAAAAGGGCTTATCTAAACAGAAAGCCCTGTTGTTTTTCTCAAGCCTATCATAGATTATTAAAATGTAACAGTATCCTAAAAGGTTAACCTAAGCTTTAGGGTTTCTCAAAGAATTGAGAAAGGTTGTAGAAATTTTCTTCCAGTGTACCTACAGTCACAGATTTCCCAATACCTAGTATCATTTCTAGAAATATCTGCTGATAGTCAAAACCTTCCTGAAACTGTCAGCTTCCACTGCTCTGCACTTTCTCTTCAAAGGCCATTGGCGGGCTCTAACTTTCTCAGCTGTTAATGATCTCTCCCTGCTTGTGACTCACAAGCAGTTTTACTTCTACTCATCACTTTTAAACTTGGTTTTATTATGGAACATTTAAAATATTCAAAAAATTTAGACTATGTGTGTGTGTATACACACACACAGACACACACATAATATTTCGGTGTTTCTCAGCCAGGTTCAATGTTGCTCCCCAGGTACATTTGGCAATGTCAAGAACCATTTTTATGCCACTGCTATGTAGGGGTGCTACTGACATTTTGTGGGTCGGGGAAAGGGATGTTACTAAACATCCTATAATGGACAAGATAGCCCCCCACAATAAAGCTCTCTGCTGTCCAAAATGTCCATAGTGCCAAGATTGAGAAACCCAATGTGGATTAAGAGACACAATCAGGCCTCCCTGGTGGCGCAGTGGGTTAAGTCTCAGCCTATGGAGCTATCTGCAGCCACTGCAGCACGAGTTCAATGCCTGCCCAGGGAGCTTCCCACATGGCGCAGCAGACCTCTCCTGCCTTGCCCAGTGCTTTCCTCAGCAGTGTACTTCAGTCAATCCGCCTGTTCTGTTCCCCACTCTGTCTCTGGTGAATCCTCTCACCACCCCACACCTCAGGCCTACACCCCAGTTCTTGTATGCATAAATAAATAAATCTTAAAAAAAAGAGACAGAATCAAGTGACTTCCATGTGCCGTCTTCCTAGTGTACAGCGAGAACATAATCTACCAATAGTCACATTTTCTCAGGTTTTTTTCCCATCCACCTTCCTCTTCCTCAGAGAGGCTTCTAGCTTGACTAATTTTTTTATCATCATTCCCTTACCCCTTTTAAAAATAATATTTTTCACATTTTTAATTTTATGTTGATTCTGAAAAGTACTGTTTTGTTTTACCTGTATTAGAGTTATTATTAAAAAACAATATATTTTTCAGTTTTCTGTGACTTGCTTTTTTTCACTCGATATGTTTCTAGGATTCATTCATGTTGCTCTAACAGCTATACTTTATCTTATGTTGATGAACGTCTTAATTGTTTAGTTTGTATTGTATTTTGTTTTGTTTTCCTATTATGATTATACTTGGATTCAGGATTTCTCTAGAGTACTTAGGAATAGGTTTTCTGTGTCCTAGGCATGTGAATGTTCACGTTCATGAAATAGTGCCAAATTATTTTCCAAAGAGGTTGTAATAATTTATATACCAAGAATGTGTCACAGGCCTTTATCCACATCTGCACCAATTCTATAGTATCACATTTCTTAAAATTTGCTAATCAAGGCTATACAAAGCTTTCACATTCTGATCTAATTTTGCATTTCCCTTATTACTAATGAGTTTGGATTTTTTTTTTTTTTGGCCACTTGTGTTTTCTCTTTTATGAAATACCTATTTGTGTCTTTAGTTTGTTTTCCTTTGGTTTCTCTAAGTTTCTCTCTCTCTCTCTCACTCGTTTCCTTCCTTTATTTCTTCACTGATTCACAGGAGTTCTTATATTCTGGATACTAATCTTCTATCATTTATGTTTTTTGCAAGTACCTTTCCCCAGTTCATGGCTTATATTTTCATATCTTTATGCTGTCCTTTTGAACAAAGTTTATTAATTTTGACATTGCTGACTTATCAATCTTTTTTTGTGGTTACCTTTGTGTTTCTTGTTTTACAAAAATTCTTCCCTCCCTGAAATTGATGTTGTCCAATACATTTTTTTAAAAGTTGTAAAGTTTTCCCTTTTCTTTATGTATTTAATACATTGGGGTCTTTAATACATTGGGAATTGATTTCTGTATATGCTAACCAATCTTGCTGCAATTTCTTCCTTGAACTGTCACACCAAATCTCTCACATATCAAGTTTCTATAAATGCACAGGTCTGTTTCTGGGCTCTGTAATTCTGTTTCACTGGGGTCAATGTAACTGTCCCTGCCCCAGTGTCCTACCATATTCATTTCTACAGTTTTCTAATAATACTTGACATATGATAGGATAAATTTCCTCTCTTATTTCATTTTCTTCCTCAGAAGTACCTTGGTTACTTTTCCCTTTGAGTTTTCATAATTTTAGATTCAGTGTTTCGTTACATAAAAAATTTTATGGGATTTTCATTGGAATTATGTTGAAATTATAGAATTCTTCGAGGATAATTAACACCTTTATAGTATTTTCTTCCAATTTTGAAGCATGGCATGTCTCTCCATATGTTTAGTTCTACTTTAATGCCTTCTAGTAAAGTTTTATAATTTTCTCTCTAATGTCTTACATATCTAGAGCAAAGGTCCTCCTTACAAGCCTACTTCTATTGTTTATTGTTTCTTTTGGTTCGTGCATATAGTATCTTTTTTCCATGAATGTTTAGTTTTTTGATAGTGATATGCAAATCTTCCTAAAATTTTATTTGTGAAATTTATTTGAGGTCTCAAGAAGACTTACTGCCCTGCTTTCAGGCAGACAGGGGAGGCCACAACTCGTCCTTTGTTTATTTTTTCTCAGTTGTCTTCAGCTCAAAACAATCCTTATACTAGAGTGGCATATTTTGGGGTGGTATATTCTGCTCCCCTATAGGTTCACGACTTTAAATGCGGGTTGAGGGGACAGCTAAGGAACTGTTTCCAGGCTAAAGAAGGCTAAAGAGCCATGCTAACCAAATACAGTGCATGGTCCTGGATTGGATCCTGGAGAAAATGGAGCTGAGGAACTCTATTTGGACAATAGGTGATATTTAAATATGTACTGTAGATTAGATTGTGGTATTGGATCAATGTTTAATTTATTGATTTTGATAAATGCACTGTTATGTAAGAGAATGCTTTGTTCTCAGGAAATATGCACAGAAGTATTTAGGGGCCATGGTATCTGCAACTTACGCTCCATTGCTTCAGAAAAAAATAGATGATAGATTGATAGATAATAGATAGATAGACAGATAAAATGAAATAATTGACAATGAAAATGTTAATCAGTAAATCTGTTTGAAGAGCATAAGAGAATTCTTTCTACATTCTTGCAACTTTTCTTTAAGTTTGAAGTTATTTCAGGGCCTCCCTGGTGGCACAGCAGTTAAGTGCTGCACTGTGGAGCTGTCAGCAGCAGCGACACGAGTTCCATGCCCAGCCTGGGAGATTCCCACATGGCATGGCAGTCCTCTCTTGCCTTGGCCGCTGCTCCCCTCAGCAGTGTGTTTCTGTCAATCTGCCTGTTCTGCTCCCCACTCTGTCTCTGGTGAATCCTCTCGTTGCCCCACGCCTCTGGCCTGTGCCCCAGCTTGTACGCATAAATAAATAAATCTTTAAAAAAAAAAAGAAGTTATTTCAAAATCAGGAGTTACCAGTGAAACCTGGGTTTCACTAAAGATAGTACAAGAAGCACTGGCCTAGTATGTGATCATTGTTTGCAGTCATTTTATGTGTGTTTGAGAAGAAGGTGTCTTCTTGAATTGTGGATTCAGGTTTTTACATGTGTTTGAACATTTAAGGTTATTAATTGTGTTATCCAAGTCTTTGTATCATTTTTTCTATTGAACCTATTAGTGGAAGGTGTGTTGAAATTGTTCACTGTATTGTGGATTGTCATATTTCTATTCATTTTTGCTTTATCTATTTTGAAACTACTTTCATTCAGTGCATAAATTTAAAACTGTTCATTATTCCTTTGTACACCTTAGATTTTACTTTTGGAATAAATTTCTATTCTTTTGAAGCTTATCTTTTAGAATTTTCTTTAGTGTAGGCCTGTTGGTGAGAAAGTCTGTTTTTGTTTCTTGAGAGACTCTCATGGTTGAAAGATAGTCTTGTAGGGGATGTAATTCTAGATTGATGGTTATTTCTTTCAGAACTTTGGAGCTATCAATCCCCTGCTTTGTCTTCTATTGTTGCTGTGATGAGGTTTGTTTTCTGCTTTCTTTTGCAGTTGACCTCTCCTTTTTTCTGACTATTTTAAAGAATTTTTTTCTTTGTCTTTGTTACTATAAGGTATCTATTGTGGATTTCTTTTCCCTTGCCCAGATTGGTGTATATTATGCTTGCAATTATGAATTCATATCTTTCATCAGCCATTTTCCTTTTGAGTGTTGACTCTATTCCATTCTCTCTTTCTGGAACTGCAAAGAGATTATTAGACCATCTATTTCTATAATCCATGGTTCTAATCCTCTCTTTCATATTTTCCATTTCCGTAACTTTGTGTGCTGCATTCTAGGTAATTTCTGCAGCTCATTGAGCCAGTTCTGTAAGTCACTCTTAAACAATGTATCCCCAGTCTTTTTACTCCATGTACAAAAATGTATGCTATTCCATTTGTAAATGGCTCATGAACTTAACCATAAATATTGATGAAACTTGAAAAATAAAATTTAATTATAAGTTAAAATTACTATCGTTACTCTTATTCATTCCACTATTATCATTGGTTGTCCAGTACAACTTAAAAAGTAATTTAGAAATAGAACAAAACACATTTTCCATTGAGTTTATTATATTTCGTCACTCTCTAAATAATTGTTAGATATTGGGTGTTTACATTGAATTTTCTTCCTTCTTTTCTTTTTTTAATTTTCAAAGTAATAAGAGAGAAAATGTAGGGAGAAGATTTCTAACTGACTAAAGGAGAAAAAGGGGAAGAATCCTATTCTGCTAGCTCACACTGTCCCATAGGGTACAAACTGAATGCCTTTGTAGAAGAAGGTGACACTGGGTATGAATTACAGCCTTTGTCTTATGGAAACTAATTACAACACATAGTTCAAGTGTGTCTCCTTCACTGTGAGCCCTGGTGTCAGTGAGAGGACCAGAGAAAATTATTAAACTATGGAAAATGTAAAGTAGGACATATTGATTATACCCAACAGTTAGAACCAACACCGGTGAGTCTCCAGACATATTTTCTTTTCTTTCTGCTGCTTTTTCAGAACTTAAAGGATTCCACTAGTAGTTTCAGTGAGAAAAACACAAATGTTTTAAGATGATTACACTATTTTTATTTTACTTTTTAAATATTGTGTAAAAGTGTCAGAACATAAAGTTTACCATTTTACCATTTTTGAATTGCTGTGTCAGCCATCACTAGTGGAAACTCTATACCCATTAAACAATAACTCAGTATTACTCCCTCCCTGTAGTCCCTGGTAACCACTGTTCTTTTGTCCCTAAGAATTTGATTATTCTAAGTACTTTAATTAAGTGGAACCATGTAATATTTGACCTTCCATGTCTGGCTTACCTCAGTTAACACAATGTTTTCAAAAATTCATCCATTTTATGGTAAATTGGGTTTAAAAGAAGGATTGATTTACTTTGGTACATAAAGTCCTCTATTCAAAACTGACTTTAGACAGTTTATGGTATGAGGACTACAAAAAGTTGTCACTACCTGAGAGATTCTTTACAGTTAGATTTCATACAGCAAACTTCCAAATGTAAAGTGTAGCCCAGGGTAAAGCAAATGGAAATGTCATGTAACTGCCATATATTGTGTTGTTCTGAATTAATTTCAAAAAATTTTCATACGCTCCTTGTACCCCCCCAAAAACCTAAAACTCCTCAGATGGTTTATTTACCCAGACATTGCCTATGGAATTTGAGGAATTTTTTTCTCTCTTGTGGAAGAATTTGCTCATGCTCAGAATAGAGAAAAGGTTAACAAGAGAACCAGAAAAAGCAAAAAACATGTCAAATATTTCCTCTAACTTGACTGAAGAATCACAGGTGACCCAGTGCATCCATCCTTTCTGGAAGGACTCATTGTTTGATGCCATCGGGTAACAGTCCCCTCAACCCCTGTTGTGTGTGAAGTTCCCCTTCATGTACATGGGTTGCTCCAAAGTTATCTCCACAGAGCAGAAATCCTCTGAGAAGCTTAACGATATGTGAGGTAAGAAGAACCACAGAAATGAAGATTTAAGACAAAAAAAACAAAAGAGGAATAAAAATAAATAGGAATGGGTTCCTTCACTGGACCTGAATGTTCAGAATATTTAAAATATTTGCTTAAGGCTAGTCTAGGGTGGGAAAATGCAATGATAGCCACACAACTTGTATTCTGAAGTTTAGGGAACAAATAAAAATATAACATATTTCTGAAGAACAAAAGAAAAAATAGGAAGATGAATTGCATGATTTTTTAAAGAATAATGCCTAAACCAGAAAATGTCTTCCATATTTCCAAGGTAAGGAACACAAATGTATTTCTTTACCGTTCCATTGATTATTGTGGATATTCCAGGTACCAAAGTAATGTTAATTTAGGAATTTTGTCTGCCTTGTAAGTATTCTAAGTGCATGCACATATGCACACATACACACATGGGCTCACACACAGTGTATGTTAGGTGAGTGAAACTTACTAAAGAAAGATGCAAACGAATTACCTATATGGCACTAACCATACAAATGCAAATGAAGGATTTCAACCAAACATCAGCATTTTTTTGTGTAACACAAACATCTAGTGTTACTTTGTAGTACTTACATAATTGCCTTAATATCTAACTTTCTTCAGTTAATTTTATATAATTTTGTACACTGTCCTAATGATGTTGAAATTAAAGAATACCAAGAAATTGTGTAACAAAGCGAATTCCTTCTGGCTCCCCACAGCCATCAGTATGAAAAGAAATTATCCTCCAGTTTGACTGTCTAGGAAAGAAAATTTATATTTCACCCCATTTAGTCTGTTTTCGAATGCACATTCTCTGATCAGGATGCATCTTACAATTGCAGCCAGTCAGGCTGCAACTGCAACTGTAGTTACCATTACACATGTGCAAACATCAAAAGTCCCAGCATCAAAATTTGTAGAATGGGTGTCAATGAGTTGGAAGAAGCTCTTGCAGACAGGAGAGCTTTCTTCTTCTTTTTTTAATCCCTAGGAACCAAATGGTTGTGGGGAGAGAGTGAATCAGACACGTTTAGCAACATTCTTTAAGCAGGAGTCAAAAGTAGGCTAACTCCACATAATTGCAAGGTCAGTTTAGGAGCCAGCATCAATGACTCTTAGTTCTTTTATGGATTATTTTAAGAGATGCTGCATCATCAAACTCCTGAAAGAGGATGATACCATGGATAAACACAGACATCAAAGAGTCTGAGTCAAATGCTGAATGTGAACAATTTATTTCACTTAAGATTCACTTTCTTGCATGTACACATGTGATATATGATAAAATAATCTGTCTAATTCAATTAAAACAGCCCTTTCAATAAGTAGAAAAGAGACATACTGAACATGTATGTTGTGGTTTAACTGGAAGGGGTTTTTGTTTGTCTGTTTTCTTAATAGTAGATGAAGTAATGGTTCCTCTTATCAGGACAGTATCTTAGACCAGTGAAAGAGAGTTTTCAGTTTGAGGTTCGGTACTTTCCCCTCTTCTCATAAAATGGATAGTTGATTAGCTTGAATGAGCTAAAGTGCTTGCTATATAAAATATATTCCTAAATGCTAGTTGCATTCCACTTGAATAAAAAGTTGCAGGGCATTCTTATTTTTGTGTGACATACACTCTTTGCCCGAGACTTTTAATAGCATGTGGGCCCTATTGAACTATCAGCAAAATATTTCTTGAGAGAAGAAATGTTACTTCAGTTTCTCACATGTGGTTTCCTTATAAGTGTAGTTGACTCCTGTTTCCTTTGCTAGGGGTGCAGGCTGCATCTTTATTGAAATGTTCCAGGGTCAACCTTTGTTTCCTGGAGTTTCCAACATCCTTGAACAGCTGGAGAAGATCTGGGAGGTAAGAGAATTCCTCATAGGAGTATCTATATGCATTCAAACTTTGAACCAAATTTGCCTGAGAGACAAATGAAGCAGTCCATCTGCTTTGAGAATTAAGCTATATATTAAGGTTGTGGAAACTGTGGTATTTGCCTCAGTTTAAATAAGCACCTTGGGAATGAGTGGTCCAAAAAATCTCTATTGTCTCTTAGTAGTCCATGAATTCACCTGCTCCCTGTTATGGTTGTCTCAACCTCGCAGGACAACTTCTGACACTCCTACTTAAGCATAGCCCTGATTTGCTAACCCCAGTTCTAATTCTATCATGTATTTGGTCCTGGATATTTGTCAGCTGAAAACAAGAACAAATTTTCATAGAACCTTGATAAAACAAAGACTTTCTATGTTAGTGTGCGGGAAGTATACTATTTATCATGCTCTTTCCAAATCAAATTCTTAAGATAGCAAGCGGTTCTTAGGTATGTGATTTCATTTCTTTATTCATTAGTTATCCCTACTTCATTTGTATATGATGCCCTTTGTTTCTATGTCCCTTATAGCTTATCAACCATGTACTATAGTCATATTTCTGGTTTGAGGGTGATTTTTTTTTTAATTGTGGTAAAATATACATACAATTTACCATTGTATACAGATCATTGGTGTTAAATACATCATCGTGCAGCCATGCTTGCCACCCACTTCCAAAACATTTTCATCATCCCAAACAGAAGCTCTGTTCCCATAACACATTAACTGCCCACCTTCCTTCACCCAGCCTCTGGTCACTGCTCATCTACCTTCTGCCTCCTGAGTTTGCCTATCTTAGGTAGCTCGTGTAATAGGAATCATACAGTATTTCTCTTCTGTGTCTGGCTCATTTCACCTAGCATAATATTTTCAAGCTCATCCACACTGTAGCATGTACTTTAAATCAGGGGGGAAGGGCATCATTTGTTATCCTGGATTCTGTTCCCTTTCAAGTTTGCTTGCTTCAAGCAGGCACTGGGAGAATTCGTGCTAACAGTCTCCCATGCAGATGTCCTGGGAAATATTGCCATAATGGGTTTTTTGTGTGCAGGTGAGAGAACTTTTCTCAAACTCTTTTACAGTTTTAATTTAGTTGCTGCAAACTTTTTGCTGGTCTAGGAATGTTATAAAATTTTTATTTTCAAATTGTGTTCCCAATGTGGAGTCCTGCATTTATTGTTAAAATTTAAAAAAGGTTCGGTGAATATTTAATATACACATGCAGTTAAAGAAAATCCTTAAGGAAAATTTATGAAAAGAGAAATGTTAGTTGCCAGTGAATAGGGGGTCGAAATTCATTTATATGAAGAAATTCTATGTAAATCAGTCTAGTGCTGCAGATTCATAACCCAAAAGACATTGTATTCTGGCAAAATTAAAAAGTGCTTTGTGAATTTAATACATTTTATGGAAATTAATCTTTATAACTAAATTTTATGGGGCAACATCAGAAAAACATAAAAACAAATTTTTCAAGTAAAAAGATTCTTTCTCAAATCTCTCCCGCAAGACAGATAAATGCAACCTTCAGACAGCATTATTAGATGCTATAACATCATCTAAGCTAGAAGCAGCCCAAAGCAATGGCTGTGGAGTCAGATTTGGGTTTGAATTCTAGCCCTTTTCTAGCTATATGTATGCGGGTAAATTATGTAATCCCTCTGAGCTTCAGTTTCCTCCCTTGTTAAAATGGGGCTAGAAATATAAACTATAACTGTAGAAATGTTTCAATAACTTGACTGCTAGTAAGCCTTCCCTGACATTTAACATAATTGTTCTGCTTTTTGACATCATATTACACCTTGACACAATAGAGGAAGCACAATTAGCCTAGATCTCACCTTGCAATGACCTTTAACCCATTTGAAGAGGTTTTCCTAATCACTTACTAAGGAAACAACACTTATTGGACACCAATCACCATATAAAATACTCTGCAAGGTTTTGTATGAAGTGACAAAGCATGAAAAAATGGGAATAGGAAAATTGCATGATCTGTGGCTTCAAATGTCGTGCAGTCTAGGTGGGTGAGGGTGATATATAAGTAAATAATATGTGAAACAAACACAAATTATATTTATATATGTAAAATGATGTATGTATAGGTAATATTAATCATAATACTGAAATAAGGCATGCTGTTAGAATATTTGAAAAGTTGCATATAAACTGATTTTTTAATATTATATACTATGTTTAATGATTGTGCTCTTTAAAGCAATAATTTACAGTTCTTTGCATTTAGGATGGCACTTGAAGATCATAGAATAGAAAGAAAAGTCTAGACATTTCTCAGAACCTGATGACTCTCTAGTTAATGGTCTAAGTTTCCAAGACTGGCCTTGGTGACTGATTACTCACCATCTGAAGGATATTTTAGGTAATTCAATAAGTGAAAGAATTTGGAATAGAATCTGGATATAACATTTCAAAACATGAGTGATGCAGCAAAAGCAAATGTATCTTAATAAATCAGCCCAACTGTTCCTTATCAGGAAGCCATGCTCATTTCTACCATTCTCTTTATTACACTGCAGTGAATCAAAGGGACTTATTTAGAATGTTATGACAACTCATTACAAATTTAAAACAAGTAAACATATCAGAAATAACACTGGCCTGGAATCAGGAGACACAGGTTCTGAATCCAGCTCTAACTTTAGGTAATAAAGAGTGCGAGTCATATAACCAAACTCCAGCATCTTAAATTGTATTTGATTTTCTGATTCCATAAAATTGTGACATCTTTAGACAAAGCATAATATTGTAGCTTCCATCATTTTTAATCCTATTTGTCTCTGTTCATTAGATTCTCCCCTGTCCATGAGTTATCAATTTGCATAATTCAATCTAGCCTTCAATCTGTACCGATCAAAGAAGTAAGTTTCATATTGTTTAGCTATACCTGATAATATTAAAATGATTAAACCTCATTTCCTTTGGTCCTGTGCAATCAGGTAAAGACCATAGTTTTGTTATCATATTTGTAGTTTCACACTCTGGGGATGAAGCGAATCATCCCATTCGGTAACGCACATATATTCTGTCTTGCATATGACTATATCTCAAGCAACTTTTAAAATTATGAATAGCAAAAGGATTTGTGTCTTACAAATGCACGTGAAAATAGCAAAGCTATTTTGGGTTCTGCAATATTGATGTAGGAATTGCTTCTTTGAAAGCAGTGGGCCCATTCTACTTCTCCCCACTTCTAACCATAATGCTCCTCTACATTTATCATGAGATCTCACTTTCAGGAGTAAAGACATAATGAAAAGTCTTGCATCTATATTTTACCATCTTTCTCAGGTGTGTGTGTGTGTGTGTGTGTGTGTGTGTGTGTGTGTGTGCGTGCGTGTTCACGTTTGAACAGTTGTCATTGCCTTCTGATCCATTTTTTAGAACTCTAATCCTCTCAATAAGTGTTTTTAGCAAATAATCCCAAATGCACTTCTAAAATCATAATAAAATAAACTATGCAGACTTTAAATCCATTAATCAAAATGCCTTTAAGTTTCCATTCCTAGAAAGGCAGATAAACAGCCCCTGCAGCCCACTGTGGTTTCAAACATAGCACTCACTAGCTGCCTTTTAAGAGCCTTCAGGGAGAGAGTAAATCAACAATTTTTGGTTTTCAATTTCCCAGACAGTGAAGTGGAGATTTAGTAATTTTCTCAAGTGAAAAAGAATTCAATAACTTTCAAACAGAAACTGATCATCAAATTTCCAAATAAAGGTTATTGAATTTTTGTTTGAACTTTTAACTTAAACCTTTTAGCACAATGTTTCAGAATATTTTGGTGTTCATTTTACTGGTCTTAATTAAACATAAGACAAAGTAGCCAACAATCGTAGTAACTTTCACCTTAAAGAAAATATGAATGTGGCCATTGTTTCCTTTATTGTTTTCTCTTTGTTATCGTCACTTTCTTCTCATTGTGTTTTGCCAGCCCACAGGAGATGTATGGGTACATGTGAATCACACTCACTTGTTTACATGCACATCTGTGCAAATACATAAGACGGTGGGTTAAAAAAGAAGAATTAGCTTCCCGTCCTGTGGACTTCTTCCACAAAAGAAGAATTAGTCCAGTTGGTTTTTCAAAATGGATTCCAGGATCCTTAGTGTTCCCCAGGCTCAGGGTGGTTGATAGGGAAAGCCTCTAATCCTCTCAGCAGCTTTTCAGTTTGTTTAGGGAATGGATCAAAGAAAGACGATTTTACTGGGTGGATGATTTTTTTATTATATGAGGGAAAATAGCACTTGAGTGTCTTTTGTTTGAAGACAAGTTAACAGGCACCAGAGAGTATACTTCTCAGCCAGAGTTCTAGTCAGCAAGCTGGCGGATATTAAGATTCTGAATTCCTGAATGATTATTATCAATCAATTGACTTCCTGCCACAACAGTTGGGCTGTCATCTATATCCAGCATTTTGCACATGGATTTGTATGAGAAATGCTTCTTTAAAAGATTTATATTGAGATAGGATGCTTTGGTTTTGTACTCCAAGATTTTTATTTTCATATTAATTAAAAACTAGGGCTTCAGTTTGATATTCCTAAGAACAATGAGCTCTTTTTCAAGTGATATTACTATTACAATGCCCCAGTTAAAACTTAAATACCATATTCCAAGCTGCTAAGCCACAGAGAAAACAATCAGATGAGAGGAATTTGGTAGAAAAGACTGAGTTAGGTTTGGGATCATTTTTAGCCAATATTCTACCACCTAAAGGTCAGTGTTTAATTCCTTTTTAATTTGAGCACCTCAGGGAACATTGGACTGTCCTTACTGAGGCATAATTTAAACTGGCAAGTGTAAATTGTTCCTGTTTATATCCCCAACTCCCTACATATTATCCTAATGCGTGGTGACCATGCAATAGATATGTACTGATAAGAATATGATTTTAAGTAAGGCTATGATCTGCCTCACAATAATAATTAGTGAAGATACAGGCTTAGGACCTGCATCCATCAGGGTTCTCCAGAGAAACAGCACCAGTGGGATATATACAGATTTATAAAAGGAAATTTATATTATGGCAGTTGGCTGATGCAATTTTAGAAGGAGAGATTTGCCACCTGCAAGAACCAGGAATGTTGGTGGTATATAATGCAATGTGGGGCTGTACCCCTGAGTACTGAGGGAGCCACTGGTGTAAGCCCTAGAGACTTGAAGGCCTGAAAACCAGGACGAATAATGTCCAAGGGAAGGAGAAGATAAATGTCCCAGCTCAAAAGGAAAGAGAGAATTTGCCCTTCCTTTGCTTTTTTATTCTATTTGGGCCCTTAATGGATTGGGTGACGCCCGTCCGCACTGATGGGGGGAATCTCTTTACTCAGTCTACCAATTTAAGTGTTCATTTCTTCCAGAAAACACCTCACAGGTTCACAGGTTCACAGGAATGAGGCATCCCTTAGCTCAGTCTAGTTGAATATAAAATTAACCAGCACAGGCCCAAAGGAATATATTACAGCTTTGCCCATGAAATTATAAATGTCGGAAAAACCAAAGTTTCTTGTATGTATCAGTTTGTATACGTGTCATGCACCTAACTCTCCCTTATGCCGCACTGACCTGTCTTTATGTGTCCATATCTGTTCCATCTACCTTCTCCCCCATGTCCTCATCTTTCTTTGTCTCTTTCTCTTCATATAGGTGTTGGGAGTCCCTACTGAGGACACTTGGCCTGGAGTTTCCAAGCTGCCTAACTACAATCCAGGTAATGTTGATCTGAACTTCTGAATGCTCTGAGAATGAGCAGTGCAAGAGCTTGGCCACACAAATAGTATGTCCTTGTTTTGTTATTGACTCAACAATGAAGAGAAGTCTGGACAGCTTTTTAGATTCATTTTTCCCTGAGGAACGCTTGTATGAGGGGATGCTGAGCTAGCAGTTGAGGTTTGATCAGCTCTCCCACTCTATAAAACACAAGTAGCCAGCTGAGTAAGAATTTGAAATGACTGTTAGTTATGGATTCTACATTCTGTTCCAAGGATGTTCTCACTTTTGAACCCCGTGGCTACCATTGCAATGATTAGCTAGGTTATTGTGCCCGTAAAGCACAAAAAGGGCTAGTACAGCAGCAGGGAAGTAGATGCTCCTTAAGCCTAGGACAGGCCAGGTAAGACATCTCTCAATTAGTGAAGAGTCCATCCATTGCCTCTATACCGGACACGTGCTCATTTTCTGTCACACGTTCAGTCCTCCAGGACTGACTTCTAGTGTTGGATTTTGGAAGTACTGCAAGTGTTGTCCCTGGGGGAAGTCTCTGAGAAACGGCCCCATAGCCATGGGGGTCAGATTACCCCAAGGTCACTTCGAGGGTGTTAAGACAAGGGAGGAGGTAAGCAGTGAGTTTCACAGTAAAGGGCCATAGTGGAGGCTGGGGAACCAGGTGATCGCCATTCCAGAACTGTGCTCTTGCTGGCAGGACTGAAGGGGAGGTAGGTATGTAGAGATAAGGACAAAATTAGGGTGAATGTGACCCAAGTCACACCTTCTCATCTTTATCTCCTTACTTCCCAATTGTTGTCATTTCTAACTGGTACAAACTGTTCCAGGAAGGGTTTCTTGAAAGTGAGAAACTGTAGGAAGATTTAAAAGAAGATTAAAGAGGAAAACAAAAGACATAGGAGTCCAGGGTTCTTTGTCTTCTTTTCTCCAGCATCTAATACTTTTGCTCAGCTATTCATGGAAGAAAAGACCAGCCTTTGGTTAACAAAGATGGAGCGTATGGAGAGGGGGAGTTGAAGGGAGGCGGTGAAAAGGTGCAGACTTGCAGTTTGTACATGCCTGACATGACTGCTGGATGATAGGTAGGAAAGTTGTCACGTTAGAGAGTAAATTCTGATAATTCTCATGACAAGGAGATTTTTTTTTCCTTTTTTCTGTTCCCTTTTCATTGAATCTGTAGGAGAAGATGGCTGTTAGTTGAACCTGTTGTGGTCATCATTTCACAATACACGTAAATCAAACCATCATGCTGTCTTGCCTTAAACATATGCAGTGATGCACGTCATTTATTTCTCAAAACTGGAGGGAAAACCAACTACATGTAAGGATTTCTCAGGCACCCTGAGTGGACCGGGATGTGGAAGCCCTAGAGCAAGTCAGGGATGAACTGTAACGTCAGGTCTGCTTTGCTAAATGGTCTTAGGATGACTTACAAGTAGTTTGCAATTTCTAACTATTTTTGCAACTGAGAAAAATGCCTCTCCAGCCATAGGGCTTAGACTATTCCCTTTTCCTTTTGTTCTGAGGTAGAAAAAAGAACATTGTCTTGTGGAAGCTGTGGTCCAAACTGCAATAGGTCTGTCTCCAGTTGCCTTGGTTTCTAGGAGAATCTGGTTCTCTTCTTTTCTCACCCATCTATACCTCTCCCTCCCCATTCTCCTCTCCAGGGGAAAATGAGACCCCTCAGCGTCCTACCATAGATGCAAGCAGAACTTTAGGGACACAGATTGGTTGTAGAAAACAATGTGGATGATGTCAATACAAAGCTGCTGTGATAAATATGTATGTCCCCCAAACTTAAAGCATTTGGGTTTCAGGTTGGTTCAGGCAATAAACAGAGATCCTTAACAGAGAATGCCTTGATGAGAACAATAATGATAGAAACTTAGCCAAAATGCCTCCCTGACAAATTCTGTATGAAATAACTGAGTTCCAATAAAACAGCAAGAAATACAGTGCATTTTTCATTTTGCTCTCGTTTCAAAGTAATATGCAATTTTTTATTTATGAAGAGAATTCTCCAGGCCCAACATCACTAAGAATCTTACTTTGCATTGTTTTTCTAGTAACAATTTAATTTAACCCAGATAAGTCAAAAATTGTCAAGCTCCTACTAACTATCAGGTGCTGTGTTATGTGTTGGGTCTGCAATACATTCTTGAGTCCCGAAAAGCTTGGGTCTGTATTGATTCACACCCTCTTTCACCAGCTCTTCTTATCACTGGCACACTCACTTGTGAGCCCTGCTTCTCAGGACTTGGTCAGAATGCAGTGGTGGGCCAGGCAGCTATGGGAGGGAGTCGTAACCATGAGCTACAGCCAAGATGTTTAATCCCATATTTGTAAATCTAAAACTCCAGCATATTTTGGTCCTGGAGTCGGTGCTATTAATAAAGCAGTCGTGGGCCCAGCCCGCTTCTGCTGCACTGCTCTGCTATTCAGTAAAGCAGTCATAAGGACTGTGTTTTAAAAGGGTCACCCACATTTGTATTCCAGGAAATTCCCCTTACTTAAATCAAGAAGTCCCTGTAAGCTACCTCAACTCCCACCCCAACCCTGAGCTGCTGCTGCTTCCACACACATGAACACCAGTGATTAAGGGAACAGAAGAGAGGGTGGGGCCAGAAAAATGTCACGGAAGAGAACTGTTAGCACCATCCTGGCTGAGACCTCTTTTCTTTCCTTTTCATTCTAAGCAGTAGTAAAAGTCCCTAAACTTTGGATTCAGCTGGTATCAGAATGTTGGGGGAGCATGAGAGCTCAGAACTTGGCAGAATAATTCAGTGTCCATCACTGCCCACACTGCCATTTCCAAGCTCTGTCTGGACAATGTCTGGGAAGAGATTTTGTGTTTATACAGTTTAAAAAATAAAACAGCTGGTGCTGACCCAGCTGTGCGGGTTTCTCTGATCAGTTACCTATTTTCTTGGGGCCCTGCTGAACAGGGTTACAGATTTTCTGGCCATCATTGCAGACTCTTGTGCCTGATTAAAGTTGGGCAAGGTAAGAGAGATATATAATTTTAGAGACTATTGACTTCCTTCCCTCCCTCCCTCTCACCCTCTTACCCTCCATCTTTTTCTCCCTCCCTTCTTTCCCCTTCTCCTTCCTTCCTTCCTCCTTCCATCCCTCTCTCCCTCCCTTCCTTCCTTCCCATCCTACCTCCCATTTTAAGCAAGCTGACTGAGAGCTCTGTGTCCTCCACTTCAAAGGGCCAGTTGTCTTATTTTGATGTGGGTAGATTGAGAAGTAGGCTTTGAAAAGTAAGCTTTTTTTTTTTTTTTTGTTTAATCTTTTCTCCTGGGATAGCTTTCAGAGCAATATATCCAAGTGTCAGTGAGGAGGTTCTGACGAGCACGGATTCCCAGACTCTCAGCAGGATCATTCTCTAACAGAAATATAAAAGTGAAATATTAAAAACCCTGGAACGTGAACTCCATCTGCAGAGTAGCCAGTGTCTTGCCTGCTTGTACCATGGGAAAAAAAGATCTCCTTGAAAAAAGAGGGAGGAGAAAAAAAAGTGCTTTGAGTAAGAGGTTTACAGGTTTAGTAGAGCATAGTAACATCCCCTCAAAGAAGTGGGTGTAGCTCTGTGACCCCCCAAAATGCTCCTTCTTTGACTCAGCCGCCAGAACACTCACCCTCCCCCAACAACACACCCCCTTTTCACATGCTAACTGAGGCGCCTGTGATTGGCTGAACAATAAAGTGGTCACACTTGCTAAAGGCCTGCCATCTTTCACACAATTAGCTAAGACACATTAATCAAACTGGCGGGGAACAGGGACTGTGCAGGCCTCCGGTAATGGGGGAAGGGAGAAATTTTGGTGATCCTTAATAAAAGTCCACAAGAAGCAATAATAAAGGACAGCATGCTGAGGAGAGTCTGCTATCAGAAAGTCTAGAAAGGTGAAAGCCCCAACTGAGAACATATCTGGGATATGCTGGGGTTGTGGCACAGAGGATCCCAGAAGCTTAGAGCAAATTGGATATTGGGCTTGGCTACCATCTGCTAATATAAGACAGTAATGTGAATTTAAAGGGTAGACATTTATGTAAAGTTCCTTTGGCCCTGTTAGCGTCCCCCCTTTTGTCCTCAAGCCCATTGTGTCCGACTGTAACCAATAGGGTGTAGAAGTATATTTTGAATCAATTAATAGAAAGTATTAACTGCCAATGTGTTGGTCCTAAGCTAAGTGTTTGGAGGATGTTAAAAATAGTTAACTTTTCAAGGAAAAACAAATGTTCACTTTCATGCTTTCAATGGTAATATTTTCTGGCTTTACTTTTCCAAATTCCCTTTAAATAGATTTTCCAAGCAAAATACAGAGCTAATAAGAGCATACCTTGGAGACCAGTCTGCTACAGAACCATGTAGGACTTTTAAGGAATCAACTAAATATTTAGACATTTCTCAGCTAAAGTAAATGGAAGCCTTACTCCTCGGAGGTTGTCCAGTCACCATCTCATTAGATGCAAAGATCCTGTGATAAAGAAAAACTTTTTTTCTGCCCACATGATTACAGCCCAGTTGTGGTTTTTAATGTGTCATTGATTGTTTCATCCAGCTTCTTTTGCTCCACTGAAAGGGTCTGTCGTGGCTCTGTTTGCTTCCTTAAACACGGTTTTTGAAAGCACTCATGCTGTGTGAGCTCAAATCCTAGCATTAATGTACTGCTGGGTTCATTTCACAACACTCAAAAGCACTGAGTTTAAATCCCTCTCGATTCCATTTGAGGCACCAGAAGACTTTATCCTTCTCCACTAATGGTTCCAAGTTTACATCTAGATACTGGGGGTCAAGGACAGGAGAGGATTTAGAAATAACAGCGCATGACATTAGTCAATGCATTTGCCAAATTGGCAATTAGTTCCTGATGTGCGTGTAAAGCATTTTATTCCTGTCTCTTTGATGCTTGTTCCCATTGAGAAGGGAATAGAGTCCACAGAGGCCTTCAAACTTTTAAAGAAATATCTGCTGAAAATCATGCCTGATTTGTGACATGAGCTCAGCTGCAGGGAAGCATCCGGGATTATCCTGGTTCTTTCAGCCCCAGGAAAGAACACTGACGTGGAAAGATTTCCACTGGAGGAACGTAGTGGAAATCAAAAGGCAGGAAAACGGTACTAAAAGCCCTGCAGGGACCCAGAATCAGATGTACTATAAACGATAGTCGAATGGATCCTGCTGATGCTGTTATTTTCAGCACTCCTGTTTTTTCAACTTTTGACCACCAGATGGAAGCAAGAAACAACAGGGATGGAAAACTGACACCAGGCAGCGTTGTATTACAGCAATCTAGCCATAGTCTTGGAAGGTTTTATTTTGACCTGAAATCCAGTATGAGAAGTTCACTTCATCTGACGCCACTATGGGACAGGTGATGATTAAAATCTGAAATGATCCTTGTCCCTGTTGGGAAGATGTAGAACCCCCATGCCTTGGCCTCAAAGCATTCTGAGCACGTGTCTGTGTGTTTGCTATGAACACAATGTAAGATCCATATCAGTATCTGCTCAGTCTCACGATCTGTTAGCTGAAGGAGTTATTCAGTAGGCTGAATGAAGGAGAGAGATACTGATCTGAGAGTTTTAACTATGGGCATCAACTCTTCATGGAATGGCAAGTCCAAGCTCCACTTTGTCTACCTGTAGTCACTTGAGAAAGTTACTTAACTGCTTGTTCCCTGACCTGCAAAATGGGAGAAATCCTATCACGTTAAGTGCCCTCTATGTGCCATGCACAAGACATCATATTGCCAGTCCTTACTACTGGCTGCCAGAGTCCATTTTACACTGAAGGAAAAAGGTTTTCTAGCAGGTCCACACAGAGGCATTTGCAAGATTGGAGATAGGTCGATCCATAGTTGACACTTGTTCACCTTCTGTTAACTGTGCAGAGTACCTCTGTCTCATTTTGCAGAGTTGTTCTTAGAAATAAATGAAATTATTGGGTTGCATCTTCCATGATACCTAATATTTTGAGATAGGACAGACATATAGTATCTTGTTAGTTTTAGGTATACAACGTAAAGATTTGATGGATATATATATATATATATATATATATATATATATATATATATATATATATATATATACAGAGAAATGATTACCACAATTAGTTTGGTTAACATCCATCACCACACAAAGTACCTAACTGTTAGCATCAACAAAAGTTAGGTACTTTTGAGATACTTATGGCTACCCATACATAAGCAACTAATTGTGGTTATCACTGTTAGTTTCACCCAAAGCATGGTTTAGGGGAAAGGGTGCTAAGGATTTTTACAAGACAAACCTGACCACTTCTAGTATGTCTGGTATCTTACACATCCCCCTTAACTGGCACATAATAGTCAGTAAATATTTATTAAATGAAGTCAGTGATCAGAAGTTAGAAAAATCTGGGTTCTAGTTCCAGTTGCACCATCTAGGACTTGAGTAATTCTTATTCTGACTGCTTTCACAAGAAAATGCATGTTATTATTCACTTTGTTTCTGATAATAACTCCTGTTTATTGAGCACTAACTATGAGTGAGACACTTTACATACATTATTTTACTTTGATTCACAGCAACCCTATCAGATCAGAGCAATGTTATCATCCTTGCTTTATAGATCAGAGCTGCGTATAGGGAGGTATATGCCTTTCCTAGAGTCTCCTAGTCAGTAGGAGATGATCCAGAATATAAAGACCTGTTGGATTCCGAGGTGGTGCTCCTCTCAGTATTCCACATTACCACCCAACTAGCCACAGGCAAATAGAATGATCTGGTAATAAAACAATGCCCTGAGCTAGGGATGAGCTAATATCACTTTTCCAAGTTGGTTTCCAGATAATTATGTCCTTCTATCCAGACTTGCTTTTAGAATCTGTGAGCTTCATGGCATCCTTCTGGAATATAAAGTGAGTGGAGTCCCTACCCTCGAACTCCAGCAGCCCTCCCTCACTCCAACTAATGAAGCCACCAGTGTTAGGGAATCTACAGATCTTTATCAGGCTCATTACTGTTGGGCTAATGCAGGGCTGCCGAAGCTCCTGGGGAGTTACTATTAACATCTTTATTAACCCATCCCCCAAATCAGTCAATGAATTTCATCTATATGCACAGCCCATTTTGATCTCCATTAGTAGTTTCTTCTGGTTTCTACAGTTACTTTTAGTTTTCTCACTTGAATTTATTTGATGGCAATTATTAGTTTTTATTGAGGGAGACTAGGTGACCTTAAAGACGTTACGATTAGGAAAGATTGCAAATGAGTGAAAGCAAGTAAAAAAAAAAATCATTTTAAGTAAAACCTTGCTCTGTGCCTTCCCAGTGCAAGAGAAAGGGCCTTAAGGTTCCATGTATCACGGAACTGGCTCGAATCAGAAGCTCCTTCCCCACCTTAACGGCCAGTGCCATCAATCTCCGC
The DNA here is from genome assembly GCA_004024925.1 of Scalopus aquaticus. Classification (NCBI taxonomy): domain Eukaryota; kingdom Metazoa; phylum Chordata; class Mammalia; order Eulipotyphla; family Talpidae; genus Scalopus; species Scalopus aquaticus. The sequence goes on from PVIJ01000482.1 coordinate 141,380, forward strand.
AAGACATAGATAGAGCAGCACGCACGAGTGGGTTCTCTCAAGTTACATTTACATTTAAAAAATAAGGTTTAGTAAATTTTATTTCATTTTAATTTTGTATCCACATATCAATTTTACATTCAGTCAGCAAATACTTATTGACTACTAGGTGCTAGGGCTTGAGAGAGTCAAAAATAAATAAGATATTGATATCTGCCTTCAAGGTATATAGTTTAGAGGAGGAAGCAAATGAATAATACAACATGCATATTGTTATTTCAGCATCCCCTGGGGACCTGTAGGAACATTAGGAAAAAGGCCCCTTTCATTTGTCTGGGGAATTGATGGTACTATTTGAGAGAAAGATACACAAACTGGGTTTCAAAGATGACTAAGTGAACCTAGTCACCCTTTTAGATGAGCAAGAGGGGAAGGGCATTTCAGACAAAGGAACTTTACACAGAGGAATAGGAAAGCAGGTTTATTTGGTAATATACCAAGCAGGTTAATTGCTCAGGGAACCAAGAATATTGGCTTGTGGTGGGCCATTGCTGGGATTTAATCTGGAGGGGTAAATGGGGACCAGACTGGGAAGTGCTTTGTCATTAGCCTAAGAATTTGGACTTTGACCAACAAGCAAAGAGAAGGAAGGCATTGGGTGATTTTTAGCAGAGAAGTGATACGGCAGCATTTAAATTTAAAAAATGTTTGGAAAACTATATATGGAATTAAATTGGTGGTAGCCAAGACCAGAAACAATTTAGCAATGTGCTAGTCTTCTAGATTCTAGAAGACAAATAGGAAGTCACAGCTAGAGCAGTGGCAATGGATAAGGAATGGAGGGGACACATATAAAAAGCATCTAGAAGGCAGCATCAAAGGGAGACTGTAACACATTGGATTTAAGTTGTAAAGGAGAAACTTATCTCCAGTAGATGAGAGAATAATAGCACCCATCACTGACACAGGGAAGGAAAAGATTTGTGAGAAAAGCTATAGTTTAGGTTTGAACATTTTGAGATTTAAAATCTCCTTGGGACCACCAAATGGAGATAGGAAAAAAAAAATGGAAATAGAAGCCTGTGATTATAGGAGTCCAATCTAGAAATACAAAACTGGAAGAAGTCATCTGCTTCTAGGGGTATGTAAAATTCCAAGTGTGAACTCACTTGCGCAAGGAAAGTGTAGAGAAAGAAAAGGCCATGTGGAATCCTCAATCTTGAAATATTGAAGGTTCAGGAGACAGTGAGGGGTCTTTGGAAGCAGAGAAGTAACAGTCAGAAAGGCTGGAGATGCCTAGGAGATAGTAGTCATCATACTGCCGTGGAACTCATTGGATCATCAGCAAGTGCGGGGGAGACTGAGCTCCAGGGCTGCATTCCTGGTGAACAAATGCCCGCGGGGGTGATCCTTCAGTGCTTAGAGACTCCAGGGCAGCGGAAAATGTCTACTGATGTACCATGAAATACCACGTGCACCAAATAGCACGATGATGCCACAGCTCAAATTTTCCTGTGGGTGTGGGCAGATATTAAACATGGTACTGCCCCCAGAATTATGCCCATTCCCTCCACCTTCTCTACCCATCCACCAGGAGCGGGGCCTGATCCCCCTTTCCAACGCAGAGTCCATTTCCTTAAGAACAGACTTCAGGTGACGGAATATTTTTTTTAGAATTCATAGGTTTTGATTCAGAGTTAGAAAAGTGATAAGCCTCAAATATGAGGTAGAGTGCAGGCTAAAGTGCCAAGGAGCGCCCCTGGTGAGAAGACTAGCTTTCAGATCCTAATGATGATGCTCAAACAGGATTCTCCAGCCTACTTGGCAAAGCACTGCAAGAATCAAGCTTGGACTCCTTGGGCCAAAGACTAATGAAGCTTTAAGCCAACTAGCCACCTGAGGGAGAGAGAAGCAGGTTGCTGGGAAGGCCTGTGTTGTACAAGCAAGCACAGGGCAGGCTCACTATCGATTTGGGCAGATGGATGGAGAGTCCCAGAGCCCTCGGTGGATTTTTCAGGATTTAATGCTCTCTCAGAGAACCAGGTACACAGGCACAGCAGGTGGGGAGGCAAGCATGGGCGAGGCAGGAGTGTGAAGGACTGGGCGACAGGCAGGTCACCAAGACCCTCCAGCCCCCCATGAATCTCTGTGCTCTTTTTCTGGGTCTCTCTGGCATCCTCTCATGGTCTCGCCTCTTCTGTAGTCAGACTGCCCATCCAGCTGAGTGACGCCGGCCTTATATACCTGGCCTCTGTTCTCAGGTGTGCACATTTACGCATGCCCACACCCACACACCAGGTGTTCACAAGTGCCCCGTGCCCACACTCCCAAGCGCCCTCTGCACTAACGGCATCAAGGCCACAGGTGATAGCCACAGAGTCTGGTGGCGTAAAACCTGATTAACTCATTTATCTACAGCCTGAGTATATATATTTGGGTGGGGATGAAGCAAAGGCAGGAGAAGAACTACAGATTTTTGTAATGCAGTTTTAAAGTTACTGCTTGCGATAGTGGAATAGGGCTAACAACATTATCAACTATTTAAATATATGGTATCTCAAGAATGCATTGTGTTCAGGAAATTCCAGAGGAGCAGTTCAGTAGACTGCACTATGAGATAACCTTAGGTGAGTATGGCGAGGCTCTAGTAACTAGAAAATGTTTCACCTTGAGCTGAGGCTCAGAAAGTTCCTGGTTTTATCAAGACACCAACACCTCTTATGGACTAAAGTTACCATACTTGAATCAGCTATGAAATAAGATTCTTAAATATTTATTTGACTATGGTTAACAACAGTTCTGCCCTGACTGTTAAGTCCATTTAGTTGGGACATTAAAATGTTCAGCTTTTCCAATTGCCTTTTGCAACTTACTTTGCTTTTCCTACCTCAGATTGCAGTTGAACTCAAATGAGAACTTCTAAAAACAGAACAGCAGAAAGGAAATGGAGAGAAAATGGAGAAAAATCTTCCATCATCTTTGGGAGAAGGGAAATGAGCTACTTCTTGACCTATTATTTTTAGAGATATTTGAGGCCAAAGAAACGGACTTCTTTTAAAATTGTTCTGTGTAAATGCTTGTTTGTGGCCCATTTTTTCATTGATTTCTAGGAGTGTAACTACCGGGAAAAATCAATGGGAGAGAGACAAGGTCATTCAGTACCAGATTATCTGTGTAAGAGAAAGATGGGGAGGAGAGAGGTCACAAAAATGCCCTAGGGGGCCTCCCTGGTGGCATAAAGGGTTAAGTCTCTGCCTATGAAGCTATCAGCAGCCACTGCAGCATGAGTCGATTCCCTGCCAGGGAGATTCCCACATGGCACAGCAGACCTCTTCTGCCTCGTCCGCTGCTCCCCTCAGCAGTGTACTTCAGTCCATCTGCCTGTTTTGCTCCCCGTTCTCTCTGGTGAATCCTCTTACCACCCCACATCTCTGGCCTACACCCCAGTTCTTGTATGCATAAATAAATCTAAAAAAAAAAAAATAAAGGCCCTGGGCTTTGGCTCTGCTAAGTAAAAGTAATATGATGGATCGTGGACCCATCAATCCCTCTATCTCAGTTAACATAGCTGTAAAATGTGGGAAGAGAGACAGGCACAGTATGGGTAAAATGTGGACCAGCCTCAAGGTTGATGTCATTACTCCTGGGGCAACCCTTACAGGCCACCTTTTACTGATAGAATTTTGAGAACTGATCTTTCCCTTATCATGCTTCCATTTTCACATCCTGGAAAAACATATTAAGTATGTGTCAGACACTAAGTTTTGCAATTTTTTGTATCCATTGATGAATTAAATTCTCACAATAAGCTCGAGGAAATGAGGCCGAGACTAGTGTGTGGGAGTTGCTGGTGAGTGGCAGACCTGCCTGTTTTGCTAGACCAGGGTCCTCTGCCTCTTCAGTGCCACACTAGTAACATCTGGAGACCATTAAGGTCAATAATAACACAACAGACTCCCCAGGCTCATTGAATCAGACTCTCTGGGGGGTGGAGCCAAGGCTTCCTTCTCAAACGCTCCCATATGATGCCATGTGCAGCTTGGTTTGAGAACCACCGTGTTAGACCAAGCTACCCCTCCACAATGGCAGGTTAAAACAAGAAGAGAAAAAGGACTAAGACTAGCATTTATAGAGCCCCTGCCCATGCCAAGTGCTCAATTTATCTAAACGTATCAGCTCACTTGAAATTTATTCCGATTTCAGAGATTTGGGAACTTCTAAATTTACTTAACCAGAAAGGCTAAGTAATTTCTCCCCACATCCCAGAACTCGTAAGTGGCAAATGGGCATTTTGTGTTCATGTTACTACACCAACAAATAAGAGACACACCTCTGGCCCATGCTGAGGTCTCAAGTCAGGCTTGTAAAAAATGCAGCTTGGAACAAGTTAGAGTTTCGGTAGAGTGAAAAAGCGAGTCAGAGAAGGCTTTCAAGGGGAACAATGAGGCAGGAGTAACTGAGAGAAAAGGAGAGAAAGGCAGTGTTCATCAAACAAGAGAGAGGCGGAAAGAAGAGAGGCAAAATTGAGGAAGTACTTGTGTTACACTTACTATCCTAACTCCCACTACAACTCTGTACGGAGGGAACCAGTTAGTTTCTGAAGCACAAGGGCAAACAGAATCCCAGAGAGGTTAAGCTGCTCCCTTCCGTAGCACAGCTGGGAAGTGGCACTGTGTGGTTCAGAACTCTCCTAGCCACACACCTCTGACACTGCCCATCACTTTTCAAAGGAAAGAGAAGCAAATAGGGTTTTGTTTTTGTTTTTGTTTGCTCCAGGGCAGGCACTTTACATTCATTATCTCAGTGAATCAATGGATTTAATGAGTCACTTTGTCTTTGTGAGACAAGCATGAACTCTAAATTGAGTTAGGGAAACAGGTTGTCCTCGGTTGTCTTGCCCAAGGTCAGGGAACCTGAAGCAGGAGGTTCAAGCCCTGAGTTTGGTGTTCAAATCCTAATTCAGCTACTTTCACACCCATGTTCCACAAGAACGACACTGAACTGAGAAATATTATCAAAATACTACAGACCAAAAAAAAAAAAAAAAAGTCCAGCATATAGGGCTTAAAGAAGGGGAAAACAACGTGGAAGAGAATTGAATGAATTTCATTGTGTTGATTGGAAATTGGAATAGCACTAAATGAGGAAACATTTTAACTTTGTTTGGATAGGAAAGAACCATAAATAGGCAGCAAAAAGTGGTTTAGAAATAAACATGCTAAACAAATGCCAGATATTCTTATCTTTCCTGGTTATTTGAATTTAGGCTCAATCATCTGAGCAGAGAGTAAATAACCAGTAAATACAATCACTTCCCTTAGTGCCCACCTGGGACTATAAAACACCAACAGAGTGATACACACCTGATTGCATCTGACCTTGAAAACAGCTTAAATCACTTTCTTTGATAACTCCTTTTACTCTACAACTCTTAGCACTGTAAACTCCATTTTTCATTGTACTTACTTTCAAAGTTTCAAATCAATGTGATTTTTATTAAAGAAAATACGTTTAAGAAAAAAAGCATAGCAGTGAAAAAAGTAAACCCCTGTAACCACTCTCACTATCTGGCAGGTGGTCTTCTAGGTCTTCTCCTATTCACATACAAACACATAGGTCAGTATTGTTAAAATCATTTTTTGAGCAGCTGTGATTAAATTCTTTGTTGGATAGACAGTCTTGGCGTATCCCATTCCTACAAGAGCTGGAAGAAATCTTTTAAAACCAAAACAATTACATTTCCAGCCCCAGAGTAGTATAAGGTAGAAACATTTTAAATGAGCGTTCAAATACTCTTTTCTCAATTTGGAGTGGGAAATAGAGGAATTTGATACGGAGAGTCAGCTTGTATATCTCCTCTGCAGCTCCTCTGATGGCCCTTACCTGGAGTAAGCATTCAGGGCTTACAGGGCACCCTACGGGCCTCATCTTAACAGTGTATCTGCAACAGCCCTATTTCCATATAGGGTCGCATTCTGAGGTACTTGGAGTTAGGACTTCAACGTATGAATTTATGGGTGCACAATTTAACGAATGAGAGAAGTGTCTCCCATTCAGGTGGTTGTATTTTGGGTTAAACAGTATCATTACCGAGAATAACAGAAACACATGTGTATATGGAGTAATTGTTATCAATGTTACAGAGTGTGCCAAAGAAAAGTACAAATTTTATTATCCTACATTTTGAATACATTTTGGATTATTGAAGCCAGGGTTTGCTTCCATCTTTACCACAAGTGACATATAAAATTAGCCCCATTACTTTTTACCACTTTTGAGACTCTTGAGACAGTTCCCTCCTTGTCATGTGTCTTTCATGCATGTGTGCTTTGTTCTCTCAAATGAATTGTAAGCTCACCAAGGGTGGGGAGATTTCTTTTGATTTCTTTTGTGTTCTCCCCAGGCCTCAGTACATGCTCTGCACACAAATGTTAAATAAATGTTTGTTGACTTTACTGAATATTGTGACTGTATTAGTTCGCTGGGGCTGTCATAACAAAGTCCCACACACTGGGTGGCTTAAAGCTCAGAAATCTATTGTCTCGCAGTTCTGTAGGCTAGATCTGACATTGAGGTGTTGGCAAGATGGGTTCTTTCTGACGGTTCTGGAGGACCTGTCCCAGGCCTCTGTCCTTCTCTTGTGGATGGCTCCTTCCCCTGTGTCTCTTCATGGCCCCTTCCCCTGTGCATGTCTATTTCTGTGTCCAAAACTCCCCTTTTCATGAGGGCACCAGTCATATTGGACTAGGGCACCCTACGGGCCTCATCTTAACAGTGTATCTGCAACAGCCCTATGTCCATATAGGGTCGCATTCTGAGGTACTTGGAGTTAGGACTTCAACGTATGAATTTATGGGTGCACAATTTAACCCGTAATAGTGACCTTCCATAAAAATCATAAAAATTCAGAGAGTTTAGAAATCTAGTTTGTTTACCTGATACCTTAATCCTCTCTTGCCCGAAGCCAAGAAGAGCATTGAGAATTTTATTAATACTTTTGCCCACAAGATTTTATTTTTTTGACATTTCTGTGCATACTTTCCAGAATGGTTTCCACTGCCTAAGCCTCAAAGCCTTCAGAATGTCTGGAACAGGTAAGTGCCCCACCTTGCAAAGCTTGTCTCCCAGCAGGGATGGAGCATCGCTTCCCTAGACTCCAGTCCACTGGACGCCGGCCCCAGAAAGATGCATCTGAGAGAGCCAGCCACCTGTGCATCTGTTAGTTTTTCTCTATAACCATTTTACTTTCAGTGAGCTTGGTCATTAAAATTGTTTTGTGCCCCCTCAACCATGCCCGAGGCCCTGAGAATGAGGGAGTGTTGGCCTGCAAGAAAACCTAGTGGGTTTATTATTCTCTGACACAGAGAAACCAAATAACATCATTGAGTGGCTATTGGGGGGGGGGGCGCTTGATTCATGGAGGTCATGCTTTCCCAGGCCCTCTCTACGCAGTCTCTTCTCAGACCAGGGCAGACTTTTATTACCAGCTTTCAACAAATCCCTAGTTTCTTTTGCAAAGTAAAACAGATAATAGAGACATTCCGGGAATAGTTAGCTAACTAAGCCGTGCCAGGCAACCTCGGGGCTAAGAAGAACTCAGTGTTTTCGGACAATGACCAATTACAATAACCAGTATTATTTGATCTGAGAGTAATTAGCTGAGGCTCTGTTCTTTTTGCTTCAGTGAGGAGGCAAAAAGGGCAGTGAGGAAAACATCAGAGACAGGGGAAACGAGCTCAAATGTCAAAGAAAAACACACTCTCGCAGGTGGGGAGAAGGGAAAGAGTTTCACCGGCCAAGATCCTAATTGAACATTTGATCCTTGCTCTTCCCTGAAAATGTGGTGGAGTTTAACCTAACCAAATTTTGTTTGATTTCCCCACACTTACTGTTCATATGCTTTAAAAAGCCTCTCTTCCATGTAGACGGCGCACCAGAGTACAAAGAGTAAAATAGGTCGAAACATAAACCTGTGGACTACCAGAGGATCTCACTGGGAGGGACAGGTCTCCCCGGGATATCCGCGTGCTCCACTCTTATTTTCAAACGCCTTGTATCACCTGAAACTCCCCGTTGTTTTAGAGGCAGGTTCCAGGGCACTGCTATTAATCACTTTATTCAAGATGAGCAGTCTTTCCCGCTCCGGCATAGTCAGCCTCCTCTGGGTGGAGACACTTGGACTTTAGCGCTGCCCTGGGGCTTTCTTTCATTCCATTGCTGACTCCCAAAATAAATGGTACCTCCAGCCTGCAGGCCACCTTGGTGATCTGTGCTGCTGCTGTTGGCGTTGGTCACATGGCAGAAGAAGTGCTGCCAACCTCCTGTTATTGTCCCACCTGTATCCTCCTTAGAGCCAGGCAGGACTTGGATTTACTGAAGCTCCCCTTGGCTTTTCTGGCCACATGGTATACCCACCACCTCTGCCCATTGCCTTGTTTCCAGCAATACCTTGATTCAGACTTCTGGCTTCTCTCCGCTCAGATCCTCAAAGCAAGAAGTCATGTCTGGAGCCGTTCAGTCTAATGCAGTAGCTGCTTGCCATGTGTGCTCATTTAAGTTTAAACTAATCAAAATTAAATGTAAATTCAGTTCCCTCTGTGCACTAGTCGTATTTCAAGGACTCAATAGCCACATGGCAATAGGGGCTCCACACTGGGCAGCTCAGAGATGGAGTATTTCCATCACCATGGAAAGTTCTATTGGACAGCACTGGCCTAGATAATCACATGAGCAAATTCCTGGCTCTGGGAGGGCTTTGTCTTTGGAAGAGGACTAACATTAGGTGGGGTGTTTGCTGTGCACCTAGTTGCATATGTGATTCCATGTCAGCCTCACAAATCTCGCTCCCATTTCAAAGAAGAGAAACTGAGGCTCCATGACGTTAAGTAACTTGACAAAAGTCACCAAGCTAAGTAAGTGGCGGAGCTTAGACTTGGCATACAGATCTCTCTGGTTTTGTCAGTTGAGTCAGGTTGCTGACCTTTCTACACTGGCTATTCTACACGACTTCTGCAGAGGTGCAGGGGCTGTGCATGAGCTATAAATGCACCTCAGGGACTCCCTGGGGTTTGATCTGATTAGCGTGGGCCGAGTCACTCACTTTTCAGATTGATGGGAAAATCACAGGACAATGTCTCTTATGTTATATCATCCTAGTGTTGGATTTATTTCTTATTAGGTGTGTCTGCTTTACCACATCCTAAACTGACAGCATTAAAGAAAGCACTCTCCCAGAACAACCAAGAGGTCATTATTGGGGTGGAGGGGGGAACAATGATACTTGAATAAAGTCTGCAACTTAGTTAATAGTATTTTGCCAATATTATATAGGAAGGCCCTAGAAAAGAAGTCTTCACTTCCCCCATCAGGACCTAGTCTCCTTTCTTTAATTTGTGTGGTAAAAATGGCTTGTTCTTCTAAGTGTCCCTTCCAGCCTACCCCCGTAGGCTCCATCAGCCTTTCCTAACTTCCCCAGCCACTGATACAAATACAGTGTCAATAAAAACGCACGCAGGCCATGCTAACACAAGTTCAAAACAGACCCCCTAGCCTACCTTATCCAATCAGATTGCGACTCATAAGCTGCTCCTACAGAGTAATTCTAGAATAATTCTATTGTTATGGGCCAATGTGTAGGACTGTGCAGAGAGAACAAATCACTGGTGGGGCTGAGTGTGGTGGTAGAAACCTATTGTTCCCCTCTCACCATCACCCACTCAGTCCCCAGAAGTTCATATAGTAGATTCAGACCCCAATTTTAGCACACACTCTACCCCACCACTCTATAGTAAGAGTGAACCAGCTAAAAATTTTTATGAGATTTTTCCTGCATCTCCTTTCAGCCTAATGATTTATACTAGCTTCCTCACTCTAACCCTCCATTTCATTGACCCTGAAAAACTGTGCCTGGGCAGGGCACCCCAGATGAAGAAAGTACTCACCGGCCCTTCTTCAGGCCACAGACCACTGAGCAGGCCTCTACCTCAGCTTCCCTTCTCTCCTAACTGGCCTAGAAATTTGCAAGGACAGGGAATTTGCAAATTTCTGCTCAATCTAGTATGTCTGTGAAGCAATTTCTTCAGAGTTTGAGGGCAACGTTATCTGTAGAAACACTTTCATGTCCTGGGAATCAGATATCTGAAAGTTTCTGATGTAAATCTTAGGCAAAATTAGGCAAATGACTAGTCTGGACTAGGACTTCCAATTTCACTGCACCTGGAAAGGGAAAGGAACTCTCTGTTGCTTCAGGTTGGCATGTGTATTCCACATTAAGAAAACCCAACTAGTTTTTCTTAATTGGCAATTTGCGTGGCCATGCAACCTAGTTCTAAGTGTTCGACATCATCGGTCCTATGGTTAATTACCCCCGGGACCTGTACAGCCATCTCCCTGGTGACTATCCACTTGTAAACCTGTCTCTAGGCTCTCAAGATAAGTATTCGTAAATGATTGGGACTAGGTTAGCAAAGACTTTCAAACATTCTAAGTAAATAGGATACATGAAGACCCACAATGCCTATAGGATCAGCCCCTTTTGCCCTCCTCAACGTCATATCTGGTCCCTCCCCCTTGTCACTGGCCAGCCACTGGCCTTCCCTTCATTAAACTCACTCTTCTCCCTCCCACCCTAGGTTCTGTATGAGTACCACATCTCTCTGCCTGGAACTCCTACCTTTCCCTGCCCCCATTCCTCAACTCTCAGCTTAAATGTTTCTTCCTCAGGAAAACCATCCCTGACCACCTTCCATTCCAAGTCAGATATCTGGACCTTTTCCTTCACAGTGATATTTATGCATCTGTATGATGATTTGATTAGTGTCTAACTCCTTAGTAGACAGCTGCCAGAAGGAAATCTTACCTGATATCCAAAGTCACACACACAGTTGCTCAACTAATAGGTTTGCTCAGCTCCGAGTTTATAAGTCAATATAAGGTCAACTTGAAGATTTACCCTTACTATAATTTAGGATATAGTTTTCCCTTCCAATCCAAAAATAGAACCCTATTGCCTTTGATTTATATAGGAAATTTTTTGAGCATTCCCAGGCCCAAAGTAACACTTGCCAAATCATACCAAATAGGAACATCCTACTTTCCCATAGCAGAGTAGAGGGACTTGTGCTCCCCTCAGGAGAAACCAAGAGTTTGAGATAACAACCTCAGAAGCGGAGTTGCAGAAACACTGTAAATAAGGTTATTTTTCCACCCAAGCTCCCCACTCCAGAGTCGCCTCTCTTCTTCGCTCCCTCTCCTGGATTCTGTGTTTGCAGAATCAGAGCTGGAGTCCAGAACCTAGAGGGAATTTCCAATCAGTCTTTTCTGCTTGGTGGGGTCTACTTTGTCCCTCAAAGAAGAATCCTTAATTATATATTTCTCCTTCTATAATTGCAATTCTGGGTCCTTTATATATACACTATGCCCAGAGATTCCACAGAGGGCAGAGAGAGCCAAATGATAGGATGCTGAGATTTTGCCTACATCTTAGCAACAGAACAAATAAGAGTTTCAATTTGGGGCTATTTTTCCACTTGCCACCCCCTTTAGTAACCCTAAGAGATTTCTATTTGAAACACTCTTCTAGCTATCTCCTTTTCTTTACTCCCCTCCTTCCCCCTTTAACTTTCAGAGGGAAGGCCTCTGCAGATGCTTTATTTTTCTCTCCTACTTCTCCAGGTTGGGTAGAGTTCCTGAAGCTGAAGACCTGGCATCTCAAATGCTGAAAGGCTTTCCTAGAGACCGAGTCTCCGCCCAGGAAGCACTGGTTCATGGATACTTCAGTGACCTACCATCTCAACTGCACCAGCTTCCTGATGGTGAGTGTGTGTGTGTGTGTGTGTGTGTGTGTGTGTGTGTGTGTGTGTGTGTGTGTGTTTAGGATCTAACTGTTTTCTCTGAGCCCTGGAAAATCCTAGAATTTGCAGCTTCTAAGTGAGCTTAGTGATGCTTTTGCCTGGGAGATGTAAGATGGGATCCATTTTGCCTGAGTATGCATGAGATTCTCTGAGGCTCAGGACACAGCCCTCCTCGCAATGCTTCAAACACTTCCCATATATACACTTGTACTTTGAAATCAGATGAGATGAGATTTCCTTCTGAGTGTTTGCTTTAGCTTGCATCTGCCAGGAGAAGCAAAACCAAAGTTTCTAACAACCTCCTCTGTTCCCATAGGGAGTAAGATGATAGGAACATGGATATGTCATGAGAGGAGAGCTGGGCCTTTCTTGATTGGTAACCTGATGCAGCCAAAGGAAGCACTGAGGTGGGGAATTGGGGAGAAGGGAGTGTCTTCTCAGGCAGGAAGCTGGAGGGACACACAAGTGATCCAGAATTCAGCTTTGTGCCTGGCCTCCAGTTATCTCCCAACTCTGAAATCTGCTGAGGGATCATGTGGCTGAGCTCTCCTCATGTTTCTCAGAATGTGGCCAGGAAGGGCTACGTGTAGGATGTGGGCAGTGCGGTCATGGCCTGAGCTATTTGGGGGGGGGACTATCCTTAGGTGGGGTTTCTTTGAAAGTATCCACTGTTCATTTGAAAACAATTTATAGAAGTCCTAAGCTGGAGAGTAGAAAGTTAAGAAGGAAGGCAGGTGGGCTCAGAATGGGGAGAGGGTACTGGGGTGAGGTGTGTAGGGTGATGGGGGGCTACTGTCCAAGAGGCATAGTTATGGCCTAACCATTGTCCAAGGTTTGCAAACACGGCTCCACAGCATTTAGGACATTGTTTTGCAACAGTCCAAAAACCCTTCATTTGGGACTTACTGATATATTTAATTATTCAAGTGAGTCACTTAGGATCTCAAGAAATAACCATAATCATCTAACTGGGGTTAATGTCTTACTTAACCCTGTAAGAAGAATCAGTCATCAGTATTTATTAAGTTGCCATTAAGTGTCAAGAACATATTAAGTGCTATAAAAATTGAAGGAAAAAAGAGGCTCATTGTTGACCTCAAGGATCCTACAGAGTGGGAGGAAAAGAGGGTGAGGAAGAGGAAACAAGGCACCCTCGTACATATTAGCACAAATCATATCTAAACAACTAACGTCTGTGCATAATCAGCTGCAGATGTTCAGAGAATATGTGTGTGCTAAAGGCAGTTCTTTGGAGGGACTAGAATAACTCAAGTGAGATGGATTAAACTGGAGGTGAATCTGGAGTGGAATTTGGAAGGAGGGAGGAGGCACAGGTTTTGGCATATGGGTGGAATAAAAGACAGTCCATGCAGGGCTACAATTCTCCCTTCTTGGTTCCAAACCAACCTCTACCCACTCCCCCACTCCCATCCAGTACTTCTTCCCAGTCTGAGCCCCTAGATCCCTCTGTCTTAGCTTTCTTCTGTCAGGCTTGAGACTTCTAACTGCCACTTCACACAAGTATTCGCACTTGGGCATGCACACACACACACACACACACACACACACACACACACACACACACACTCTACCCTCTCACCTGGCCACTTAAAGTTACTTTCCCCACCAGTCCTCCTCCAGGATCTATTACTACAAACTGAGAATTGTTGGGGATCTTCAAAGTTTTCTGGGCATCATGTTTTGTTTGCCTGATGAAGCATTATTAGGAAGACACAATCACTGTCCAAACTGATGTGTTAATAGGAATTTGGGTTTTGATTCTTCCTGGACAGAGAAAGCAAAGCCAACACAGGGATCCTGCTCTGTGTGTGTGTGTGTGTGTGTGTGTGTGTGTGTGTGTGTGTGTGTGTGTCTATGTGCACGTTCCAGTGTGAGAGAAAGACCAATCTGTATTCCTTCTCTGTACACCCAGCTACAGAGCCCAAATCTACTTTGACACTTTTAGAAAAATGAAAAGATGGAATCTTGCAGGAGCCTGCCTGCACTGGGGGGGAGACGAGGAGAGCTCCCAGCAGGAGGGAAGTTGACTTTTCTTTATACATATAGGGGTTTTTCCATGCAGAGTTTAAATTATGCCTGATAAAAGGAGTTTCGTGGATGTTTCAGTTCTTTCAAATTCTCCTGGCTTCCTCCCAATTAAATGAGGTTTGTCAAAGCCACAGGGCTCTGCTGCTGCTGCCTCTGCCGACAAGCACTTCCTGCAGCGACATCTCGAATCCCCGAGGGAGAAGATGAAAGGGCCAGCGCCAAGAGACAGGGGAAAGGGGGGACAGGAGTGTGTGTGTGTCTGTGTGTGCGTGTCTGTGTGTGTGTGTGCGTGCGTGCGCACACATGTGGAAGGGGGTGCAGAAATAGGTTTAAAGATAGACCAACAGACGGTGTGCTGGACAAGTAGACAGGAAAAGCAAAGCTATCAGGAAAAACTGGACAGAAATATAGAGGAAGAAGAAGTGGCTGTGGCCATTTGTGCCCCTGGATGGCAGTGGCCCTCACCAATGGCACACCTCCTACAGCTTCACTGCCTTGGCCGGCAGTGCTCACAGACTCTTTCATTGCCCAGGGCAATGCGCCTTGATGAAGAGCCCCTTTTGCAGATGGGAGCCCCAGCGGTTATCACAGTTTCCAGCCTGCAGGAATAGTGTCTCCATCCCTGCAGCGGGCTGCCCCAGGGTAAGAAGTGTGCAAAAATAAAACACGCTCTTGTGAGTGCTTTATAAAGAGAGCCTCCCTGCCATAATTATGCAAGAAATTTTGCTCTCTGGTAGCATTTCTGTATGGAATCATGTAGGGACTTACATTTATATCATTTTATTATTCTGGTTTTGTTCTGGTTGCTAGATAACAAAGTTGTCACTTTAAAATATATTGTTTCCCCTTTGATCTGGAAGATGCCAGTTCTTATTGTCTGTCCTCTGAAGAAGACAATTTAAGCATGAAATCTGTGACTGGGAAATGCATGATGAGTGGAAGGCTAGCCTAAATCCCAGTGCAAAATGGCAGAGAAACCCTCCGCAAAATGCAAAAACTGTTCCCACCTGTCTATGTCTGTGCTTATGGTGCCGGGAAGTCCTGAGCAACACTTTCTCCAGGTTGTGGTTGTGAGCTGATGGCCAGAAGAAAGCAGGGGTTACTGGACACGAGAAACCAGGAATTCTCGGATTTGTTCCCTTTTGGAGAGCACTCTTCCGTGGAGAAGCGTGAATATTAGGATGGCAGGCATGTGGGAATTTCTGCCAAGCACTGACATTTTCCCTTATTGACTCTCGAACACCTGAGGAAACATTTGTCAAAGGAAAAATTATTGGTAGTTTCTCTCAAAACACACCCAACAGCAAGCTAATTGCTTTTGCAGATGGCTCAGGAGTCGCTCTCCCACTCAGCCGCCCGCTGACAGCCACACTTGCGGTCCTCATGGCCAAGCCAGCCACGCGGGGCACAGGACGTCAGCTGGGGCAGCAGGGACCTAAAATTAGGCCCTTGGCAACTCCCTAATCTCAGCTGCAGGTTCAGCTTCTTCTTTCAATTCCCTTTGCCCTCAGCATGAACTTGGGCTCTGGGAAAGGAACACTGTTTAATGATTCAGGGGTGGGGGAATAGAAAATCATTAAACTGCCCCTTCTAGAAACTGGCTCCACTCTGTTCTTGCAGGGAGCCTTCCAAATGTTACCCATAGAAAATTAAGACTGATTTTGGAACCCAGCCATTTTGAACCACAGACACTGATCCACAAAAGTATTTTTTATCTGGGGCAGTAAATGCCACGTGATTTAAGAGTTTGGTCCTTAAGCCCTGGTCCTTGATTGGCAGGACTTCAAAGGCTGTCTCTCTCTGTGGGTTGGTCCCATTTTGCTTTCCAAATCCCAGGCTTGAGTCTCTCCCATTCCTTCCTGCACTAAATCCCCCTTCTCCTTTAAAACAGGTTTCAGCATCTTAGCCAAAAAAAAAAAAAAAAAAAAAATCCTAAAACTTAAAAGCTTGTAATTGTTTCATGAATTATTTTGCAAAAACAATGGACCAGAAGCCTTCTTATTGCCAAATTCTTTTGTTCTTGTGAGGATGGAAGGAAGCATGGCATTTACTCTACCATTCATCACAACGCCCTAGTAGCTATACTCTGGAAGTCCTTCTGCAAGCCTTATTCGCAATGTCCTCCTTAAAATCTGGTCATTTTTTGGTTTGCTCCAATAAAAGAACTCAGACCTTCTTTTAATTTTATCCCTTTAATATATTTGTAGACACTTTCATATCACTTTCCAAAGTTCACTTCCCTAAACTAAATTCCTGTAACCTTTCCCGTCATGCCCAACAAAATATAGATTCTGTTTCTTTTCCTCTTTAGCCATTTTGGGTCATTGTTCCCAAACCTCTTTGATCATTTTGCTTATCTCTGAGAATATGAATCCAAATAGACCTAGGCTCCTAACATACTGGGAGAATTATGTCCTAGTTCATTCATCAAAGATTTACTAAGGGTCTATTAGGTGTGATATTGAGGGATACAAAGAAGAATTAGTCATGGGCCCTGTCCTCAAAGAGCTTACAATCCCTAAAGAAATGAGACAGGTGTATAAATAGCTGCAGATCAAATGTGACGTGTGTTGGGTGTCTAAAGAGGATAAGATTAACCCCAGCTATGGGGCCCAGAATGACTTTGTGAGTAGGTTTTGAAAGATGATGGGGTCTGTTTGATTGAGGAGGAAGGATATCCAGAGAGAGAAATGTTCTTCTCTTAATACTCACATCATTCTGAAGGTTTTTTCTTTTTAATAATAGTGACATATTCCATCCTAGTTCTTGTTCTTTGTCATTGTATGCCTTCTTGCAACAATTTAAGCTTTTTTTTTTAAAGATTTATTTATTTATACATACAAGCTGGGGTACAGACCAGAGGTGTGGGGTGGTGAGAGGCTTCACCAGAGACAGAGTGGGGAGCAGAACAGGCAGATCAGAAATACACTGCTGAGGGAGCAGCGGGTTAGGCAGGAGAGGTCTGCCGCACTATGTGGGATTCTCCCGGGCTGGGCATCGAACTCACATCGCTGCTGCCGACAGCTCCACAGCAGTGCTTAACTGCTGCACCACCAGGAAGGCCCAATTTAAGCTTTCTTAATAGTCCCAGAGAAACTTAGTTTAGTTCTTTGTATGCTAATGATTTCAAATGGATTCTAATTGTTGCTTTTATTGTCTAGTTCATTTAAATTAACCAGAATATTTCCTCATTCTAGAGGCCAGGTTTTAGGGGTTGGAAATTTGGGGGAAGAGGGAGGGCAGATTCTGAGTTGCCTAATTCAGATCATTCTCTGTACCCTTTAAATCCTCCATTGGGCCTCCCTGCTGGCACAGGGGTTAAAGTCTTAACACTATCAAGCTATCAATAACCAAGATGGCAAGAGTTGGATCCCAGCCAGGGACTAACTCACAGGGCACAGCAGACCTCTCCTGTCTCACCTGCTGCTCTCCTCAGCGGTGTGTTTCAATAGATCTGCCTATTCTGCTCCCCACTCTGTCTCTGGTGAATCCTCTTACCCCCCGCACCTCTGGCCTACACCCCAGTTCTTGTGTGCATAAATAAATAAAAATAAAAATAAATAAATCCTCCACTAGTGAAGAAGCAGTGTCTTTTATTTTTAAAGATTTATTTATTTATGCATACAAGCTGGGGTGTAGGCCAGAGATGTGGGCAGCGAGAGGGTTCACCAGAGACAGAGTGGAGAACAGAACAGGCAGATAGGTGGAAATACACTGCTGAGGGGAGCAATGGGCAAGACTGGAGAGGTCTGCTGCACCATGTGGGAATCTCCCCTGCTGGGTGTTGAGCTTGGTAGCTGCTGCTGACAGCTCCACAGCGCAGCAGTGCTTAACCACTGTGCCACGGGGGAGGCCCTGAAGAAGCAGTATCTAAAGAAGCAAATTAGAAGCAAAGTATCCTCCAGAACACACTTCCTCTTCATCTTCTGTACTCAAAGTTGTCCTCAATCCATTCTAGTGCATTAGACAAGATGTTAGTGGAGATATTACTTATGGTGTTACAGAGAAGTCTGTGCAAACCAAGTCCCTTAGTCCTACCATGTCCTTAAACTGAGTAAATTTGTTGGCATCATGGACTAAAAAGAGTCTCCAAGATAAATCCACAGGAAAGAGTTAGAGATCCTTAGAAAGGATCTTAAAGCTATTCCTTATCTTCATTATGTAGATAAGTTCCTGACACCCAGGGAAGAATAATTGTAGCTGCCATTTATTGGGCATCTATGTGCTTTACATAAATTCTCATTCAATCTATATGCTAACTGGTGAGGCTGGAGTTATCATTCTCATATTAGATATTAGAAAATCAAGATTGAGGAAGGCTTAAGTAAATTTCTCAAAGTTGTACAGCCAAGTAAATGACAGAGCTGAAATTTGACTGCAAGTCAAACTTCTAAGTCACTGTCTACTCGATATTTCATTGCTGCTTGCTAAAGCTCATGTGGGAACCTAGAAGCAAAAGATTAGGACCATGATCTTCATCCTCTGCCCCATGACCTTTCACTGTCTCATGCTTTCTCAAGTTCAAAGCCTTCCTAGGAAATATTCCAGATTGTATGTTTAATATCTCACAATTAAGAGAGTGCAAATTTATTGAATATTTCAAAATTTGATCATTAATTTTTCTTAATATGTGGTCAGTAGAGTCAAAACAATAAAGGAATATATGTTTTGGGAAAAAAAAAGAGTGCAAATCATGTTTAATAAAGGCTCATCCCCCCTCACCTCTTCCTCAGTCCTCAATGTCATCTAATCTTTTCTTTTTTCTTTTTGGTAATATAGTCACCCTTCATTTTAAGATTTCTTGCTCAATGGTGGATTTTTGTTTGTTTGTTTTACTTTGTCATTCAACTTTATGAGAAAAGTATCAGAAATCCAATGGAAAACTGGGCAAAGGCATAAAATAGCACTTTCCACAAAGAAAACAAAAAGGCACATACCAACACACAGAATAAATAGACAGCCTAACTAGTGATTAAATACAAATAATTTTTCCCCTTGACTTAATGACTCCTAGTATTGGTAAGACTGCGGTAAAGTTTTAAATTTCTCTGCTGATAGTGGTGTAAATTGGGCAAACTTTGCAAAGCTTTGTGGCATATATATATATCAGGAAACATAAAAACAGTCACAACCTCCAGCCCCATACTTCTGTTCCTGGATATTACTCAAAGAAGCACTGAGCAGGGGGAAAAAACCTAAATGCATAAAATGTATTCATTGCAGTCTTATATGTATAATTTTCTTTTTTTCTTTTAAGATTTATTTATTTATGCATACAAGAACTGGGGTGTATGCCAGAGGTGTAGAGTGCTGAGAGGATTCACTAGAGACAGAGTGGGGAGCAAACAGGCAGACTGGCTGGAGTACATTGCTGAGGGGAGCAGCGGGCAAGACAGGAGAGGTCTGTTGCGCCATATGGGAAGCTCCCTGGCCGGGGATCGAACTTGTGCTACAGTGGCTGAAGATAGCTTCATAAGCTGACTTAACCCATAGCGCCATTAGGGAGGCCCTTTATATGTATAATTTTCTAAATTGTAAAGTAAAAATAAAATTTAATATATTCAACTAGAAAACCAATTGGACGAATGTTGTTAGGTTGACTCTACTTGCTGTACTATATAACCATTTAAAATGATAATTCATAGAAGTGGGTAGTAATAATGGAAATGTTTATGCTATGACATGACCTAAAATAAAGAGGGATGCCAAAATATACCTGTGAAGATGCATTATGTATATCAGCAAAACTGGGAAATAGTATGCAAAAATAGTCTTTTAGTTTAAGAGCCTCTTCTAGTTAAAGAAAACTTTTTCATTTTTCTTTAATATTGATGTTACATTGTCTTTATTGTTTAAAAGAATGAAGCAAGACAAAGATTCAGGGAGTCTACTGAGAGTTAAAACATCTGACTTTTTTCCCCAATGTAAGATGTATCTTTGTTCTTCATAAACCTAAATTTCTCTATCTGTACAATGGGTTAACACTAGTTTCCTTTACTTCAGATCGGCAGAATGTTTACTTTATTAAGATTTTAACTCTATGAATACAGGGTTCCTATATACGTAATCCGGGAAGGAGAATGGCGACTGGAGGGAGAGGAAGAGATAAATAGGCACTAATTAATTTCAAAAGGAAGGTCAGCTGCTTTCATGGGAAATGCATATGTGCCATGCCTAGTCAGTTTTAAGTGCACTCCATGTTAGTTAGCAACTTCAGTTTAAAGTATGATCCTCTTCATGCTTTAGATCCTCTAGGCTTTGAAGATAGGGAGCCTATATGCATACACATGAGCTAAAATGACTGAGTAGTCACAGCCAGGGCACACTCTGCATAATTAAATGCACTTAACAACTCCAGCTGATGGACTGATGATGTGTAAGAAAGAGTAGCACAAGAAACCACGTGACAAGAGAAACTACAAGACATTTTGAAATGATGGTTTAATTTCCAAGCTTTCTTTTTAACTTGTGCTTTCTCTTTTAGCCTTTACGGGCAAGTAAAAGAGATTTGATTATCTTGTTTCCTGTGAGAGGTTATTTAGCTCCTCAATTCCATTAAGTCACTTTCTGCACTCCACTGCACCGAGACTTCACCAGGTTATCAACCCAGGAAGAGTAAATGGAGACACCAGGATCAGATTTCTAAAGGAAGGAAAGTTAAAGCAAAGTTTGAAAGGGGTGACAGCCAACAGCCATGAGCTTAGGAACTCAATTAGAAAGACAACTATCTCATTATCTCATTCAGAAATGATCTAAATACATAAGGATCTAAAAGTTTTAAATAAACTTGTCCTACTGACTGTCTAGATGACTGAATTTCCCTTCTCAAAAAAATTTTAAACACCCACTTTCATATTTATTTATTCTAAGCACAAAGCAGCTGCAATAATTATGCTGTCAGATTCAGTAAGCTAATGAGGAGTCAGCCCAAGGAAGGTTTTGCATCTGTGAGATTGCTGCAGGAGAGCTGCTCTGCTGCTTTTATCCTCCTTTCTCTTTCGTTCTTTCCTTTTTTTCTTGTTTACTTTTTCTGAGTTGGGAAGGAGAGTCAAGCAATCCTTAGCCAAACTGGAGACCTTGGTTAGACTGGCTTTCCCAGCCCTGTTCTGCCAGATAATATCTCTCTCTCTACATCCCTCTTCCATCACCTCACCCTTCCCCCCCACCCCCCCATTCCCTGTCTTTCTCCTTCCTTTTTCTCCCTTCTCTCTCTCCCTACCTCCATGCTTGGGAGGAGACACTGCTGGCGGAACAAGCAGACCTGAGGGAAATCCTAGGCCTTCAAATCACTGTCCCCAAGGCAAGAGGATGCTTCTCCCTGAGGGAAGTTCCCAAAATAGTTTGGTCTTGAGCTAATCGGAGAGTAATCTCTAGTTTATGCATTGTTTATCTTAGCTGTTTGACTCTTTTAGCTATGGCATGAGCTAGCAGAACATTGAATACAGAATTCCATGCAATAGTGTACCTGTGAAATGTGTCAGGCTTAGCAAAAATACGTGATACCTCTCCTTTCCAGCCTAACAGGTAAATAGCTCCAAACTTCAGGAGCCAGGGCTGCGATTCCAGCATCTCAGGCAGGAGTCTAGGTCGCATGAGGCGGAGCAGCACTGCAGGTCTATCCCTTCCCTCTGGGAGTGCGCAGCTTCAAGCACACAGGATCACTAAGGCTTTTTATGCTTCCACCCAAGACCAGAAGCTTCTTTTTGTTAAATTGCGCAATGAGCATACTGTGAGTCTTGGAGAAGCACTGCCCACATGGAAGGATGTCCTGAGCAGGTTTTGTGGATGTGCTTTAGGGGCAGTGTGGTTGCTGCCTCTTGCTGTCTTTCCCACATGGTATCTATGCTGGTCCTTGTAACAATGGCTACTCATTATTAAATATACATTGCATGTCAGGAACAACACACGATGTTTTTTTTTTAAGTTTTTTTTTTAGATTTATTTATTTATGCATACAAGTGGGGTGCAGGCCAGAGGCGTGGGGCAGTGAGAGGGTTCACCAGAGACAGAGTGGGGAGCAAAACAGGCAGATCGACCGAAATACACTGCTGAGGGGAGCAGTGGGTAAGACAGGAGAGGTCTGCCGCACCATATGGGAATCTCCCCTGCCGGGCATCGAACTCGTGCCGCAGCTGCCAACAGCGCCACAGCGCTACACTTAACCCGTTGCCCCACCAGGGAGGCCCCAACATATGATGTTTTGCACACATTTTCTCCTTTAAATTTACAGTAGTCTCTCAGGAAGTTTTATTTATCCCCACATTGCAGATGAGCCCCTCAAAAACAACTTTCGGAGGTCTTGGCCCATGATTTCAGCATAGTGAGCACCCAGGAATAACGCTTGCTTAAAAAATACAAGCATTCATGGAAATGCAGACTGCCAGCATGCTGAACTAACCAAACGCATGAGTCAAATGGTAAAGATCATTAACTATTTCAAAACCTTTTTCATTTACAAAAGTTATACCTTAGCATCTATTTAAATAGATTGCCTAATGTAGCTAGAAGCATTTCCATCTTTCTGGAACATACCCAGCCCAGCAGACTTGTTCCCTGTCATCAGCACTAAAGCCCAGACTCCTTGGCTTGACATTAACTCCCTTTACCATCTGGGTCCACCCCATGTTTCCAACTTTATCTTTTAAAGCTGTCTTGCTCTAGTCATCCAAACTTACATGTCCATCTCCCCAGCACTCTCCACCATGCCTTGGCTCCTGCTGGCCCTTCCGCCTGAAGTATGCTCCCTGGAGTTCCTTGACTACTTGCGCAGAGTCATCCTTCAAGCCTCAACAGGCAACTTGTTCACACCTCTCCTGCACGTCCAGTCATAGGAGGGGGCTGTCATAACTCTGCTGTCATCTCACCTGTGCCCCTCATTTGCTAGTGTATGTGTGACCCCAGTTCTATACCCGTTTTGCCATCTTTACCACCCAGCATAATGCCTTCCCCAAGTGAAACATACTGGTAAATATGCATTGACTTGAATTGAAAAAGAGGCATTTGGCAACTCTTAGTTCTTTTGGTACAGTGAGTTATCCAGGAGTCGGTATGAAGACTTGGTAGAGATATCTGGCTAATGCTTTCACTTTTCTTTCGGTGACAAATGATAATCGTCACTTTAAAAAATCCGCTATGGAGGAGAGCAGAAAATAAAATGTTGGTGTTTCTTCTTTTCTTCCCTACAGAGGAATCTTTGTTTACAGTTTCAGGAGTGAGTCTAAAGCCAGAAATGTGTGACCTCTTGGCCTCCTACCAGAAGGGTCACCACCCAGCCCGGGTTAGCAAATGTTGGTGAAAAGAAAGGGCAAGATCACCAAGATCCTTCCAGGTGAGTGCCCTGAGCGCGAGGCTTCTCAGGAACAGAACTGAAAAGCGATAGCTGCCAGGTGGCGAGGGCGGCTCCTGGCCTCAAGGGCATCTCTGTTCTGTGTCCGGCTCTTTATTCCCACTCTCGGGACAGGTGGCCCCGCGCTCAGGCTCTGAAAGGAGGAATTTGAATGCACATCGCCAGTCTCTCCCACTCCCAGAGAAGTGGTAACACAGCTTACAGGTCACTGCAAGACCTGCAGCTGACACACGTGGAAGAAAGGACTACAACTGGCATCTTGAGTTCCCTTAACTACGTGTTTCTCTCTGTAAGCTGAAAGGACCAAATCAGAGATCAGGGTGACCAGCCCTCCCAAAAGTTCCGTTAGGAATTGCTGGAGAATGAGCAAATCCTAAGAGGTGGAACATTTAGTAATAAAATTGGCACAGTGCCATGTGAACCAGGATGGTAGGTTACCTTAGTGGTACAAAGGACCCCCTGATCTGCCCTCCAGTGCCAGAAAAGACCTGGTTCAGAGCCCGGCCCCACCCAGGAGAGAGTTTTAAAGGCCCATGAGAATGCCATTACCTCAGCTACGGGCTTCCTAGACTACACCTTCTGCACAGCTGGTTACAGGGAGTCCTCTCATTCAGGGTAAGTACTGGGGACTACAAGGACCTGATGGGGAGTTAGGAGCTATCCACAAATATCAGACACAGCTGCTCTCAGGAGTCATCTCAATCAGCTGAGGGCAGCCCAGCCTTCCAAGGTAATCTTGAGACGGAGGGATGCTAAGGAGGATTCCCCAAGGCGTTCTGCTGGTAGGCAGGACATAGTGACAACTCCAACATCCACTATAGTTTGACTGTCCCCACATGTCACAAAAAACACTTCCCATAAAGGGCCTTCTGTGTTGAGCAGGGGGGACAATAATTTAGAGAGTGGAATCAAAGTAGAACCTGTCCACAGAATCAGCCAGTCTATGGGTGACCCTGGCTGTATCTAAAGTACAAGCATTAGAGTGATTTGATCATCCATTTTGCAATCCCAGCTTGCCTGTGCTTCCTATCAGAACTTTCGGAGCCTAGGTAGCCACACCAGCACACTCCCGAGCTTCCCCACATTCCTCTCCTGCTCCCAGCTACCCGCCCCACCCCAGCCACAGGCATTCACATGGCAGGATTCGGCTCTTGGCCACTTTTTCTTGGATCTCGCTCTCTTTGATTATTGGCATTTAAAGGCATACTGTTGTGCGAGAGGCAGGTAGGCCAGGCAGGGATCTGGGAGGCACCAGGCCTGGAGAGCCGGGAGGCTGGGAAGGCAGCTGAACCTCCCAGCCCCTTGTGAGTCTTCTGAGCATTTTGGGCTCTCGCTCTGGTGGTCTCACCTCTTCTGTGGTCACATGGCTCGTCCTCTCATTGCCACAGATGCTGCAGCTCTTATCCCCGGCTCTAGGCTCAGGTGTGCACACTTGCACATGAGTGCACACCCACACTCCAGGTGTCCACAATCAGGCACATGTGCCCCACACCTACGCCCCAAGCGCCTTCTGCATTAACAGCATCAAGGCCTCGGGTGATAGCCACAGCAGCTAGTGGTGTAAATATCCAATTCATTCACCCGACATATATATACATCGAAGTGTACCTTCTGGATAGTCTCAGATCATTGTACTTAGAAATTTGGCAAGATAAGGGAAGCTTAGAATTATAATTGTCCCTCAGAACATCTTATGAAGAACCTAAGTCTGTATTTTGACAGTATCCAATTGGAAATGCAATTGGTAGTGCAATATGTTGTTTTCCCAAGAAAATTATTTCCTAGCACAGAAAATTCACTATAAGCCCATTTAAACCCATTGTTAGGAGAACAGGACATACCGTCATTATATTCTTTCAAATGAAGGATTTGCCCTTCAAAGACCATGATGGAAATGGTCTCAGGTGTGATGTGCCATAGTGTTGTTACTGCTGCTGTTGTAACTGCTTTTATTTTTTAACTGGTCAGAAGATAGGGAGGTCACACAGCCGCTCTTCTCTCCAGTGACTTTCCACAAAGAACTGTCACCTGCAGGAGTAAATTGGGCACAATAGAAAATCAATTAAATGCAACGTGTCCAACTTGGTGTGTGTGCCAGTGCTCGAAGACTGGCGACGCCGCTTTAGTCTATTGCTGTATGCTCATGATGTCCCTAGGCCTCTGTTGCTAACATAAGGAGATAAAACCCATAGGGAAATGCCAGCGCAATTAAAATGTTTAATAAATGGCTTGGGATCAGCAAAATCTGGGAGTGCTGGAGTTAAAGAGACTAAAAGCAGTAATCACACAGACACTTGGGGCCTGTGAATCTTTTCCACTAAATTGAATTTATGTTAAAATATTCACTTTTCAAGAGTTTCAAAATGTAAATTGGGATATTAGGACTTGTAACTGGCAGCAGTGCCTCAAAATTGACTTCTTAAATGATCCTCAAAATGTCAGTTTCAGGTATGGGGAAATTTCTAGTGATATTTTCCACAGAATAATAGAGGGATTTTAAATATATATACCATGTCCCAGGCACTTTACACATGTTATTTCAAAGCTTGATGTGTTTCTGAATAGTGGGATGTGATAAATTACAACTGTAGTTGTATATCCAAAGATAAATTTTTATTATTTTTAAAGCTTTCTTTGTTTTTTTCACAAGAGGTAAGATGCTACTCTGTTAGAATTTACTGTCACCTTTTCTACCTATAATATACACAATTCCATCCCTAACTTTACAATAACGTTTAACAGGTATTCCTTACTCAATCCATGCTAGTTGTTCATTATTTTGATTTTATTTATTCTTCTTTTACTTCCAGGAGTATATTGCTGCTGTTTCCATTTTCATTTGTTTGAGCTTACTGAGAGGCTTCATATCTAATTCCACACTGAACCAGGAATTTTTATACCATCACCTGCGTAGGGTAAATGAAGATGCTCAGGCTTTTGCACCGCTGGCCTCTGTGGCAATCACCTGCAGCCTTGAATGCAGGAGGAGGTGCTTGGGATCATGGGCTCGGGGTACACATGCCTGAATGTGGACACCTGGAGTATGGTGTGGGCATGCGTGAGTGGGCACACCTGAGCCCTGAGGCTGAGGACATAAGGGCCACATTACAGAGAATGGAGAGCAGCGGAGAACGCCCAAGAGCCCTGAGAGCCCCTCACAGTGCGAACACACACCTGGTCGCCGCACTCTAAGTGGTGTAGAAAGATCATTCACAGCCTGAAAAAGCCACTTAGGGTTCCAGGACTCTCCTTTACCCATCTGCCTGGATCCATCGAGAACCCGCCCTGTGCCTTCCTGCCACTACAGCCTGTAACCTAGAATATTTAAAACATTAAGCAAATGATACATAACACTTGAAGAAAAAGCTTTGAAAGGTTATTGCTATTATCATGTCCCTAGAATTTAACGGTGATTGGCTCAAAAATTAGACTAAAATAGTCTGTGAAAAGGATTTCTGAATAATTTTGTTATTTGATAGAGCGATCCCTGAGCCAGGAGGTAGATTTCCTGACAGGACAGATGGGAGACTGACAACTGAAAGATCTTGGAGAGGGAGCTGCTGCTTATAGAGGCCTGTTGATCCTCTGCTCACTTACAATTGTCTCCAACAAAGGGACTTCTGTGGCAAAGAGAGGATTAGTCTAAAGTTTAGAAATGTCTCCAGGGAAGATGGTTTCTTGGATAAAGTTGTCAACAAAAGGACTTGCTTAAGACTCTTTTCTTGTGATTTCCTAGGGGGCGCTTTTTCCTTCACTAACTGGATTATCAAAACACATTACCACCCTAATCAGATTTTAGGCATTTGGATTGAGCTGCTAGTTAGAATTAAATTCCTGGCTATCTTTCTATTGAATCGCAATTGTCTTTGATGATACAAAAAGTGATGATGAATCTAACCTTTGATTTGACAGTGGAGATGTTGAATAGATAGGTAATAGTAAAGAGTTCCAAAGATGCAATTCAACCCCATTGTGACATCAGACACACATGAGTGTGCACACACACACTACCCTCAAATAAAATGAGAGGGTCTCTGCTAACACATATACAATCTTCTACAATTACTCCTAAAGAAAGCCAGGGAAATTCTAACTACTTCTGTCTAGGGATCATCTACTCAGGAAATAACAGTCACCCAGAAATCAGAGACCTCTTTCTAGCCTCTAAAAGAACAAGGAGGAACTAATTAAGAGGAAATTTTAAGACAGAAATTATCCAGCCAAAGACTGAAATGGAAGAGGGAGAAACTCATACAAATAGTCAAAAGAAATCCACCTTAGTGGGTATTTGATTTGTCAAAGCCATTTGACAAAACCTGCCAGGTATACCTAAAAGATGAAACTGTGTAGGTGGAAGATGGGACAGATGTGTGTGCTCAAAGAACGGTGGTTATTCAACCTAGATAAAGGCCAACAGTGGTGAGGTACAAGGGTCCATCCTAAATCCCTGAATTTGAATTCTGGTCAAATGTTTTTTATTAATCATTTGAATAAAATCAGAGAAGATTCCAGAGAAGATTCATAAAACTCACTGAAGTAAGTACTGTTATTATTAATTTATTACTTCCATTTTACCAATGAGGAAACTGAAGTTCAAAGTTAAATAACTCCTCCCTGATAGTACACCAGCATTAAGGTGCAGCCTCAGGTCTGGCTGTCCCCAGTGTCTTTGATCTTTCCAATAATCATGTACATACCAAATCTGTAGAATACACAGCTCTAGATGAGGCAGCTGATATTTAGCATTAGATCCTGATTCAAAAGACTAAGACCTTGCTGAAATCCAAGTGTACCACTACACATCTAGTAGAATGGCCAAAACCCAAACCTCGGACAGCACCAAATGCTGGTAAACATGTGGGGCAACAGGAATCTCACTCATTGCTGGTGGAAATGCAAAATGACACAGCCGCTTTGGAAGACGGTTGGGTGGTTTCTCACAAAACTAAGTAAATGCTTAGCATATATCCAACAATCATTCTCTTTGATATTTACCCAAAAGAATTAAAATTTTATGTTCACACAAGAACCTGTACACAGATATTTATAGCAGCTTTATTCATAATTGCCAAAACTTGGAAACAACCAAGATGTCCTCAGTAGGTGAATGAATAAACTGTGCTCAATCCAGTTAATGGAATATTATTCAGTGTTATGAAAAGAAATGGGGGAAATCTAAATGAATTTACTAAGTGAAGGAAACCCATTTGATGCATCTGCATATTATATGACTACAACTACATGACATTCTGGAAAAGGCAAATCTCTGGAGACAGAAAAATGATCAGTATTTGCCAAGAGTTAGGAGGGAGGGATGAATAGATGGAGCACAGAGGATTTTTAGGGCAGTGAAACTACTCTGTTGACACTAGATTGGTGAATACATGTCATTATAAGTTTGTCCAAGTCCATGGAATGTACACCACCACAAGTGAGTGTAAATGAAAACTATTGACAGTGGATGGTGATGATGTATCACTGCAGATTCATTAATTGTAACAAACTTACCACTCGTGGTAGAAGCTAATAATGGGAGATGCTATACATGTGTGGTGGCAGGTAGCATATGGGAAACTTCTGTAACTGCTCAATATTGCTGTAGATCTCCTAAAGTTAAAAGAATCTACTTAAAGGCAAATAAAAAAACTAATGAGCAACAACCCACTGCATTTTTTTCTATCAAATTTCATCTGATTTCATTTCTTATGCTTTAGGCTTAAAATGTCAACAACTTATATAAGACTGTGACATAGTGGAAATTGGCACTTTTAAATAAATTAATAGTACATCTGCCTGTCCTCCAAAGACACTTCTGGGTGATAGAAAAGAAGGAATAAGACAGGGTGCCAGAGAAGGGAACTGGTTCACTCTCTACTGATCAACTCACATCTGAATTATTGTCAGGTTTGACTCTACTCATCACATTTTAAAAGAAACATCAAATTGAAGTAAATATTTATTGTGCATCTACTAGCTTACAGAACTAATCCTGTTTAATCCTCTTAACATGACTAAGAGGCAAGAACAGTTATTCCCCACTTTCCGGAGAAGAACAGAATCAAATTTAAGAAACTAGGACTTGATGTTCCAATTCTCTGTCCCCAACATCTGTGCTTTACCCACTGCCATTCCCAACTGTGTGCTGCTTGCTACAGGAAGAGCTGCTAGAATAGAGGGTGTGGGGGCCAAGGCACATGGAGGATTAGCCCAAAAAGAAAAAGGAAAAAAGGGGGGGGGGCAGAAAAGCTCCCACCACAGGGTTAAGAGTCCTCCCAAAGCCGAGGGGCTGGGCTGCTTCTGAGTGGCTGCTGAGCCTGGACAAACACATTGAAAGCTCAGAGATGTTATTTTTGCTACAGCGGGAGGAATTCTTAAACAATTTTGTCTGTTGTGAATTCCCGCAACAGTATTAAACTTACCCTGCCCTCAGGAAGATATGGCAAATTGTAGGAGGGATTTCCAAACTGGAGATAAAAATAGCTGACCTCTAATTCCAAGATTGCCTAATAATGACATTTAGCTGTGGACGGACTATGCTTGGAAGATCTTCTTGTTCTACTTATTTTATTTTTTTAGAAAGGATTTTTGAAGTGTAAGTTGACTAAATTATTCCCTTTAATTATAGTTATAGTCATACTGTGCTTCCCTGATTTTCTCCTTAAATTAATAGATTCACCTATTCAAAAGCTTAATAAAAATTATATAGAGAACACCAAAACATCATACAAATCTTCCTTCCTTGATTTTGTAAAAAGAGCATTCCTGGTGTTTGTGAGTAGGTTTTTCTTCACGTTTTTGTAGATTCCTTTATGTGGACATACACCTGACTTTTTGAAAACATAATTCACTTTTACTCAATTTGATGTTTTAGTTATTTTAGGGCTGCTTATTTATTCAGTCACTAGTACTGCCTACCTAATAGTTCTGTCTCCCAGGCTCGAAATTGGATGATACTTCCTGGCCTTCTGGGAGTGGATAGGTTTGTATGATTAGTGATGGCCAATGAGTTGTGACTGGAAGTGATATGTGTCACTGCAGGGCCAAGTATTTATTTGGTTACCAATGCAAGACCCTCTGGATTGCTTTTTCTTTTCCCCTCTGTTACAGTGATCAGCAGCACTCAAGATAGTCCCAGAATGAAATGTAGAACAGAGTGCCCAGATGACAAGACAGATGTAGAGAGGAAAAGGAAAATAATACTTTAAACGATTTTTTTAAAGATTTATTTATTTATGCATACAAGAACTGAGGTATAGGCCAGAGGTGTGGGGGGCAGTGAGAGAATTCGGCAGAGGCAAAGGAGGGAGCAGAACAGGCGGATCTGCTGAAATACACTGTTGAGGGGAGCAGCAGGTGTGGCAGGAGAGGTGTGCTGCCCCATGTGGGAAGCTCCCTGGCCGGGGATCGAACTCATGCTGTAGTGGCTGTGGATAGCTTCATAGTGCCGAGACTTAACTCATTGCACCGCCAGGGAGGCTGTAAACCATTTATATTTTGAAGTTATTTGTTACCGTGGCAAACCTAGTCTCTCCTGACTAAGATCAGAGCACCTAAAACATATACCTACACTGTCCAACATGGTAGCTATTGTATACATATGACTGTTGTATTTAAATTTAAACGAAATGAAAAATTCAGTCCCATGGTCACATTAACCACATTTCAAGGACTCAATACCTGCATGTGACTAGTGTCTACCGCACTGCATGATGCAAATATAGGACATGTCCATCACTGGAGAAGCTTCTTTTAAACAGTACTGACTTAAAGTGCCAGAATATTTAGGAGAGTCGGTAATGATACCTTCTAACATTTCTTGATATTTTAAGTATACATCTAATACCACCTTGGAGTTCCTTTTGAAAAGTTTCTCCTTTTTTAATGAAATATCTGGGAGCATCCAGTGGAGGGAACTTTCTAGAAGAAAATAAATCACTCTGAGCAGTGACATTTCTTAGAACCAAAGAGCTCAGAAATTCTTCCCCAAAGGTTACATTAATGCAGAGGATTAGCATCTTTTTGCTACTCTTGACACTTTTCATAAATGAATTCCCAGGGTAGTTTTATTTTAGTCCATCTACTCTGAACCTATTCACATTTTCTAATTCTAACTCTTCTCAATTTCTACATAGATTAATTTGCACCTGGGAAAGATCTAAGGTGCTCAGAAAGGAATTTATCCAATTCTATTGTCACCCTTGTAAACCATTATTTGTGTTGTAAGACAAGAAAATCTAAATCAAGATATAAAATTACCCTTCCTATCTATTTATTATTTCATTCTATAAACATTTAGATACTAGAAATGCAAAAAATTGACAGTTCCCTCAGGGATGTCATAGCCTCACAGTAGAGTAGATGGAAATAAATATAAGATCCAATGACAACACACTGGTTGTTCTAGCACAGAGCTGATGACAGTTGAGCTTTGTCTTGAAGTGAGAGTTTACCAGAGAGGCAATTGAGAAAAAGTATAGCCAGAAAGGGTGTTTTTGGCTATAAGGAATCAAAAACCTCAATTTGATATCTTAATCCCTGAGGTCATCATTTCACAAAAGAATTCCACAATTCCAGGATTGATTCACTTAATGCACCGATGATGTCATCAGCAACCCAGGTTCTCTCTGTCTTTTTTTATTACATCTTCAGGAAATTCCATTGCCTTAATTCTCAGTCTGGTTCCTATCACAGTCACAAGACTTTTAGCATCACATACAGTCATGACAATGTCCAGTTGAAGGAGAGGGCATCTCCTCCTGTGTGCTTCTTTTTCAAAGAAAGAATAGTTCTCTTGACATTATGCTGATCAGTCTGTCACCTCACCACTCCTCAATGGCTAGCAAGGGAAAATAGATGACTGCCTGAGAACGTTCAGGATTTACGCCTGATCTGAAGCTAGGATCACTTTTCCTGAGGGACAAGTTTCTGAACAATCAGTTTTCTTTTAACTGAGGAAGTGGGGAATGAGTGATGGGTAGTCCACCAATAGAGTCTATCAGAGCAGTCAATTGACTATGAGGTCCAGTCGTGTGGGAAATAGTGTGGGGTGAAAAATGGCAGTAAGATTTCCAGGCTGGGGGCCTCCCCGGTGGCACAGCGGTTGGGCGTTGTGCTGTGGAGCTGTCAGAAGCGGCGACTCAGGTTCAACGCCGGGCCGGCCAGGGAGAATCCCACATGGCGCGGCAGACCTCTCCTGCCTCGCCCGCTGCTCCCCTCAGCAGTGTGTTTCTGTCGATCTGCCTGTGCTGCTCCCCACTCTGTCTCTGGTGAACCCTCTCGCCGCCCAACACCTCTGGCCTGTACCCCAGCTGTGTGCATAAATAAATAAATCTTTAAAAAAACAAAAAAATTTCAAGTCTGGGGGGCCTGGATGACTTGTTTTATCATTCATAGCCAGGTACTGCATTTGGGAGAGAAGACATCTTGAGCTTAAAGTCTGTATCAAATAACACTGGTCAACAGTGAGATCATAACTGACTTAAAAAGGCCCTAATCTGTAGTATCTTCGTGTGCTGAACATGAATATAACCCTGAAAATTTTTTATTAGCTCTCATTTTGAAGATATTTCATGTAATTCATTTTATATGTTTCACCGTGTAAATTTATCCAGCAGGACTGCAACAACATCCTAAATCAGCCTAGAAGGATGTAATATTGCATCGCATTGCATAATACCATCATGCACACATCATCCAGAGTTGATTGCATCATTTTCTGATGCAATGCAGTACTACTGCCTGGCGGCTGCTAAAGTAAGCTGACATCAGCAGTGCACTATAGAAAGCCCTGTCGGGAAGGTTAAGCATTGAAAATATTTCAGACTTTGTGCAAGACAGTTTAAGCTACTGTTACATAGAAATGTTATTGTTTTATCCATTTAGGCACAATACAAAGAACAGTAATGTCTCAAAAGTACATTAATAGAGTGGAGAATTTCTGCTCTATTTGTGGGGAAGTGACATTTGCCAACCAGAATAAAAGTATCACTTCTCAAGTGAAAAAGGCTTATCATCTTTACTTCGGATGCAAGGCTGGTGACCAAGACAAGCCTTGGGTCCCGCATATATGCTGTGCTACATGTACAACACAGCTTTCACAGTGGTTAAATGGCAAAAGACCATCAATGCTGTTTGCAGTCCCCATGGTGTGGAGAGAGCCAAGCAACCACGTAAAAGACTGTCACTTCTGCTTGGTTCCTCCTCTTTCCAGCGGAATAATGAAGCAAAAGAAGTCGAGAATAGTCTACCCAGACATTTCTTCTGCATTGAGATGACTGGTTCAACACCTTGCTGCAGGGTGATGTGAAACAAGCATGGAATGCTTTTCGCCTAGTGTCTACAAACTTTCTTGGGAATGTTAGGGCAGAAAACTACAAGGAACTAGTAGAAGACATGCTGATGCAGTATCAGAAACTTGGCTGCAACATGTCTCTAAAGATCCACTTCTTCATTTCCATCTGGATTTCTTCCCTGAGAACTGTGGTATGGCTAGTGATGAACATGGTGAACGTTTTCATCAAGATATTGCATCAGGGCCTCCCTGATGGTGCAGCGGTTGAGTGCTGCGCTGTGGAGCTGTCGGCAGTGCGTGATGTGTGTTCGATGCCCAGCCAGGGAGAATCCCACATGGTGCGGCAGACCTCTCCTGCCTCGCCCGCAGCTCCCCTCAGCAGTGTATTTCTGATCTGCCTGTTCTGCTACCCACTCTGTCTCTGGTGAACCCTCTCGCTGCCCCACGCCTCTGGCCTGTACCTCAGCTTGTATGTATAAATAAATAAATCTTTAAAATAAAAAAAAGATATCACATCAATGGAACAAAGATACCCAGGAAAACGGTCCACTACCATGTTGGCTGACTACTGCTGGACACTCCCCAGAGATGCTCCTGAACAGCTGTACAAGAGACAAGCGAAGAAATCTAAGAAGTAGTCTATGACTTGATTTTTTACAGGTATTAACCGTAGACCTGTTAGTATTGGCATGCATTTCGTGATGTAAACATCAATGTATTGCAGATTACAAAAAAAACTAGAGCCAAAATTAGAAGTTGACTGTCATTTTCATGTTGAGCACATACAAATTGATAGGCAATGACTAATTTTATTTCAGTGATATGACTTTTGTAAAAATTTGTTGAACAGTGTAATTGAAACTGCTGGCCTGGAACCAGGAAATAAGGGTCAACTCTATGTGGACATCATCTACATACTGAGGTCCTTGATGTTCTAAAGATGTGATTTCCCAAGAGGACATATACAAAGAAAGAAAATGTAAGGGTGAGAAAAGAAGAGTCAGCAAGGGGACAAAAAGCATTAATAGCTAGAAATTGGCCAGGAGTTGTAGATTCTAGTAGAAATCTACAGTAGAAAATTGGAATCATTCCATATGGCAGAAGGGAAGAAGACGTTTCCCAGATTGCATCACCTACAAAGAAAAACACCAGGAAAGTATAAATCAAAGCACGCTATGGACTTTGCTGGCTACTGGTCATTGGTGACTCCTAAGGGGATATTTTCCATGACATGGTGGTCAGAAAAATACAATAAATTAAAGAGAGAATGAATAGTAAGAAAGAAAAGCAGGAATATCTTTTAGGAACTGTCACAAAAGGATGGAAAAGATGTAGTACTAGCTAGAGTGTGGAAGACTGAAACATTTCTAACTTTGCATAGCATTCAAAATAGCTATTCAGTTTTATGTGCTGAAGGAAAAAGAAGTTAGAAGAATCTAGAAGTTAGAGAGAAGTTAAAATGGATAGTCTAAAATTACAAGGATGCTTCCTCTTTAGGTTTATTCTGGCTCTTCCTTCTGCCTGGAACCTTCCTCCTAAATATGTACATAGCTGACTCCTTCACCTGCTTCAAGCCTTTGCTCCAGTTCTATCTGTGAAGCCTATCCAAGCTGCTTTATACAGGCCCTCTGCATCCCATTACCCCTTACACTGCTCAGTTTTTCTAAAGCATATTATCATTTTATTTCATGCTCTATAATTTATGATTTACTTTTTTATGATTTTTTTCCTGCCCCTGATAAAATGTAAGTTGCATTAGGATGGAGAACTTTGTTTTAATCACTGATGTAAATCAAGCATCAAGACCTTGAACAGCCTCTTGCACATAGTAAGTCCTTACAGAATGTCTTTTGAATGAATGGACTTGCATGTTTTCAAGTGCAGTCCAGCATTCCTTTTGTTCATTGGTTTGTTCTAGGGTGTGTGTGTGTGTGTGTGTGTGTGTGTGTGTTTCATATTCTAATGCCCCCACTAGAAAGTAAGGTCCACAGAGCAAGGAGTTTGTTATCTTCTGTTCACTGATATTTCCTCGGCTTCTAGAACTGTGCATGACACACAGACAATGCATAATAAGTGTTTGTGGGATAAATAAATGAATTAATCAATAAAAATTCAGAGATTGACAGAAATGAGATTAAGAGCCTATGCTTGCTGCAGAGATAACAGACACATACCCTAGAAAAAAGAAAAGCAGGGGCCTCTCTGGTGGTGCAAGGGGTTAAGTCGTAGCACTATGAAGCTATCCAGAGCCACCGCAGCATGAGTTTGATCCTGGCCAGGGAGCTTCCCACATGGCACAGCAGACCTCTCCTGTCTCGCCCTCTGATCCCCTCAGTAGTGTATTTTGGTCAGTCTGCCTGTTCTGCTCCCCACTCTGTCTCTGGTGAACCCTCTCACCCTACCCCCCAACCCCAACACACACCTCTGGCCTACACCCCAGCTTGTATGCATAAATAAATAAATCTTTAAAGAAAAGAAAAGCACATGGGTAAAGATTTAGAAAAGTTCTGAAGATTGCTCAGTCATTGAGCAGAATCAAGAGTCAGACTGTTTTTGCTTAAATGTCACTCTGTTGCTAACTAGCTGTGTGATCTTGAGCAAGTTACTTCACTTCTCTGTGCTTTCATTTCTTTCTTTGCATAATGTGGATAATGGTATCTATAATCACTATCTCTACTGATAATAATCAGTATCTATCTTGGAGAGTTGCTTGTGAGTGTCTGGCACATAGTAAGCGTGATAAAAATTTGCTAGTAGTATTAGTGATGGGGGTAGTCACTGCAGTGATATAGTAGCAGTGGGGGGATGATAGTAGTGTTCCCGAAGGTAGTAGTCAGATGTGGTCGTAGTAGTCATAGTAAAGTGGAAGAAGAAGGAAGCAGGGGAAGTAAAGGTGCCAGAGCCAGGAAGTTCTACCTATCAACGTCAGGTAGGAGTCCAGGAGAACAGCCAGAAACCAAGACGGAGACTGAAAGAGCAAGTTTGGCATCTGGAAGGAAGTTGGGGAGGGGAAATCACAGCACCTGGTTCTGCTTCTGTTTGTGACTGTGATTCACTGTGGGTCTGGTTAATTAGAATCAAAGGCACTTTGATAACGAAGTATATTTGGGTTTTATTAACTTCTTGCTGTAATAAACATTCAAAAATGAAGATTAGTGTTTTAAAATATAGATATTTTCCCTCCAATCCAATTCCAGTTCTTACAGATTTATATGAAATACAATAATTGCTCTGATTTTGTGTGTGTGTGTCCTCTCTGCCCTTTTCTGTCTTTTCTTTCACTTTCACGAGTCTGAATGTTTAAACAATGCCTGGGAAAAGATCTGGGATTCGAGGCAGTGCATGCAAAAGGACAGGCTAATTGCACTAACAGAGCCCACTGCAATGGCCCAGACGGACCACACATCTCTGGAAAAGACAGTTCCCCAAAAGGGTGGCTGTGGAAGGCAGATAAAAGACCTACGGTGGGTCATGTGCCAGGTGTCACTTGAGTAAAGGTATTGGGACCAGAGATAAAAGCCCACTCCTTGGGTCACGTGACACAGCTTCATTACACTCCCAGCAGGGGACTCGAGAGTCTGGATGCCATTTTTACTTATTTATTTATTTGTGTTTTTTCTCTCTTATTCTGTGATAATGAGAAAATGTTTAAACTCCCATCTCTGTGTTTAAACATTTCTGCCTGCTGACAGCAGCGGGATACCCCTTGATCAACTGTCAGATTGGAAAGTACAATTTTTCTGGAAAGTAAACAGCATGTTAGCTGGTTGGAAATAATTTTCTGTTTATTGGTAGCTGTTAGAATAGGAGTGATGGAGCCCGGTGACAGCACTTGTCAAGTGAGGAATAAGAAATAAGTTTGGAAATACCTTTAAGACATAGTTCTGACAACAAGACCTGACGATTTTTTGATAGAAATATACTCGAAAAAAGTTAAAGTGGGCAAAAAACTTTTTCAATTTTGATTGCTAGAAATCCTTCTGGCAAAACTGACACAGAAAAAAAGGTAAACTCATGAAGTGAGTTGGAAGGCAGTCACCAAATCCAGCCCCCCTTGTTCACCACTGGGGAAACTGAGGCTCAGCCAAATACCTTGAACTCCTCACAGATAACAGGGAAACATAACAATCAGTATCATTTAAAAGTAAAGGTTGTGTTTGCTTTAACATATCATGCTTTAAGTGGAAAAAACTGGTGGAGGCAGCTAATCATTTTGAAGTGCATGTACTTAACAATCAGGTTTAATGATTTACACATAACACGGAACTTTTTTTGTCGAGTGGCTAAAAACACATCACCATAGTCTTTTACTGATTAGACGTCATCAGAAAGTAAAGGCTCTAATAGAAGTGATATATATTTTCAAGCTACATACAGAAATCACTCCATACCTATCTTGAATTAGGCTAACCTGAGGTCCTGATTTGTCCCAGAATTAACCTCATTTCTTCCTCATAGCTAAAGAAGTGTTACTAGCTGCCAACCACGTGCCTTGCCCTACATGTTTCCAGCAAATATGTCAAGTGCTATATATCTAAACGTCTTCTTCCCCAGATCATCAACAGAACAAAAACTGGGTCTCCATTCCCATTTTGGTTAATAGTATCACCAACGCCTCCCACCCCCATAGCCCCATGGCCCTCTCCCTACCTCATAAATTTCTCCCTCTCCACTTTCTCCATCACCAAGGCCAGGCCACTGAGCCATAGTTCTCAAAGTGAAGTCCCTGCAGAAGCAGCAACAGCAGTGGCATCTGGGAGATAATTCTCTGGCTTCGCCGAAGTCCCACTGAATCTGAAGCTGAGGGGGTGACGCCCAGCCAGCCCACATGTTAACAAACCTTCCAGGTGGTTTTTGTACACTGCACTTTGAGAACCATGGCCTGGCCGGTTCCTCCAGGCCTTGCCCAGTAGTCCCCTAATTGGCCTCCCAGTCACCAATTTCTTTTTTCTCTGGGGTATCCTCCACACCTGCGGTTCTCAACGTTGGCTGCTCCTCGCATGGAGAATTGTTTTTAAATACCAATGCCTGGGTCCTCTCCCAGGAGTTCTTTAATTGTTTCAGTCAGATATCAGGAATGTTTTTAAAGGTTCCCCATGCTATTTTGACAGCAGCC
Organism: Scalopus aquaticus; assembly: GCA_004024925.1. NCBI lineage: Eukaryota > Metazoa > Chordata > Mammalia > Eulipotyphla > Talpidae > Scalopus > Scalopus aquaticus. Next base: position 180,013 of record PVIJ01000482.1, read on the forward strand.
AGGGCTGATCACCATTCCACTCGGAAGCCAAGGCTCTCCTGCTAAACAACAAATCGGATAATGGACTATCCCCCTAGAAAAGTTGCCATCAGTCATAGGCTAAGTTCTGAAGGCGACTCTTCAGCACAGCCCCCGCTGACCTCTCTGGCTGGCCCAGGAGCCTGGAGTCTCACTCACTTCCTCTCCACTCAGCCACACAGAACTTCTCATCTTTCCCGAATGCCTTTTTCTGTCTCTATCCCTAGACCTTTGCACTTTCTGTTCCCTCTGCTAGGGATGTCCTAATCTTTCCTTTTTCCTGGTGAATTCCCACTCATCCTTCAAGACTCAAGGCTCACCTTAGCTGACTGTTCTTCTGGGACCCCAGAGCGTCTGTTGCTTTGAGTTATCCTCCCCCCTCAGCCACTATTTTGTTTTCTGCGGTTTCCGTTACCTGTGGTCAACTGCAGTCCAAAAATAATAGGTACTATAAGATATTTTGGGGGGGAGAAAGAGATCATATTCTCATAATTTTATTATAGTATATTTTTATAATTGTTCTTATTTTATTATTAGTGCTTGTTAGTCTTTTCCTGCACCTAATAAATAAAACTTTAGCATAGGCATGTATGTATAGGAAAATACCTAGCATACATATCTAGGGTTATACTGCTACCTATGGTTTCTGGAATTCACTGGGGGTCTTGGAAGGCAGCCCCCTGAGGATACAGGGAGCTACCATGCATCTCAACATTGGTCCCATTTCACAGTAATTATTAATTTTCCTTCACTAAAACTTACTGTATCAGGGCCTCTCTGGTGGTTCAAGGACTTAAGTTTCTGCACTCTGAAGCTATCCAGAGCCACTGCAGCACAAGTTCGATTCTTGCCAAGGAGCTTCCCACATGGTGCAGCAGACCTCTCCTGTCTGGCCCACTGCTCCCTGTTCTGCTCCCAACTGTCTCTGGTGAATCCTCTCACCCCACTCCCCACACCTCTGGCCTACACCCCAGTTTGTATGCATAAATAAATAAATTCTTTAAAAAAACTTATTGTATCAGTTTTAGGTTAAAAGAATACTTAGATTTTAAATTTTCTCCCCAGCATCTAGTCTAAGTGGGACATTGAGAAGATAATAAATGTTGGTTAAATGAATGAATTGAAAACATAACACTGATGCTTGCCTTTCATGGAATCAAATCATAGAGACTTCTCTTTTTCCAGAAACTGGAAAACTTGCATGGTTTGTATTATCAAGCCTGCACAGCACAACTAGGGGGTCCACCAGATCTAGGTTTTGTCATTCATTTGTTGGTCTTCATTTTCTGACTTTTAAAATAGTGTGAATAATACCTACTTTGTAAAGTGACGATGAGGAATCATTGTATAAGACGCAGCAGTGGGCTTGACAGAGTAGGCACTAAATAAAGATTTTATTATCATAATAAGTAAAACTCAATGAAAAGAAGTTAAACTGAGCAGAGCATCTGTTTATACATGCCTCGCCCTTCAGAGTTTCTGACAGGCAGAAACTGTTTTATTTATCTGTATGTTCCCTGGGGTCAGGAACACAGTAGGATTCATTAATTAATTCAGTCACTCACTCGACAACATTTATTAAGCTAATGAACGAAGTGAATAATATTTGGGTTAGAATGATGGCTTGCTGTTTGAGGGCACAGAGAACCTCACACATTTATCCATCTTACAAAACAAAGAATCACAAATCTGGCAGCTTAAAGTATCTTAGAGATCATCTTGAAAGCTCTTCATTCACAGGTGAAGAAATGGAAATAATCAACCTGAAAAAATTAATTTCAACATTTAATAAAGAATTTCTTGGTTGCGAATTGAATGATGTTGGCCAAGTCGGAATACAAGTCCTTGTTTGTAAAAAATGGCCCTAATAGTGACTTATGAGGGAACAATATCTAGATGGCACCTGATTTTTCATGCAGTGAAAAACTGGGAGGTTGAGAAGAATTTAATGGAAAAGGCACTGACAGAAACTTTGACGATAATCAAATGAGAATTATCAATTGCTTATTGAGTATTATCAATTCCACATTATAGAGTTCTATTCTTGGGAAATAAAGCACATTTAGCCCATTAAATTTGTTTTGTTCTGTCTTTTCAAAAGGCAGGTAGAAATTTGGGACATTTAATAGCTGTGATTCAAGCACAAACTAAAAGTGGATAAAAGTATTTTGCATGTAATGCCATAAATAGGTTTCTTTTTCAAAATGAAGTACCTCAAAAGATGTGTCACTCCCAAGAGGTGTGAAAGCTGCTTCCAGCTTTCTGATCAGCCTAACGTGGAGTCCCTGGTGAGTGCAGTGACTCAGCGTGGCTCAGAAAGGCCGCTCTGGGAAGGCAAAGGTGATTTTCCAAAGTGTTGGCTGAAGATGTGCGGTAGGAAAATACAGGAGCTCCTTGCACCCAACAGCCAGCACCACCCAGCCTTAAGGACTGATGTCTGGCAACCGTCCCATGCAGGGGCCACAGAAGGTGCCCTGCCCTCCCCTAACCCTTGTCTGAAATCCCAAAATGAGACTTAGGCTGTGAGGTAGTTTGCTAGGGCTGCCATACAAAACACCACAGGTTGAGTGAATTAAAACACAGAAATTTACTTTCTAACAGTTCTTCGGGCTAGTCCAACATCAAGGTGTCTGCTGGGTTGGTTTCTTCTGAGGCCTCTCCTTGCCTTGCAGATGACACCGTCCACTGTGTCTCACATGGTTGTCCTTTTTTCTGTGTTATCTATGTCCTAATACCCTCTGCTTATAAGGACACCAATCAGATTAGGGCCCACCCATATGACCTCATTTTATCTCAGTCACCATTTTAAAGACCTTATCTCCAAATGCAGTTATAAATACATACGGGGGAGGGGGGTTAAGATTTCAACACCTGACTTTTGGTGGGACACGATTCAGCCATAACAGGCCTCTTAGCTATGAAACTGTCTGCCAACTTCTCTCATGCAAAAGATGGATGGATGAATAGATGGATGGACAAATGGATGGACAGACAGATAGACAAATGAATGTTCCCTCTAGACCAGCCAGGGCCTAAGCTGCAAACAATGTTCCTCTGGCCACTCAGGTTTTTTTTAATGTCACTATGTGAGAAGACACTATGAGAAGGGGGGAAGAAGACGGGGAACCCCAGGCATGAGTTGGGGTCAGCAGACAGCCCCCAGCCCCAGACAGCAAGCTGCTCTCCAGGAACATGTGTTAGGAAAAGTGTTTGATCAGAGTGTGAACTTGTGGGCCAAGTAGGAACACTAAGTGGTTTTGTCTGTCACCTCCTCCACCTCATTGGAATTCAGCCATAATCTGATGGAAACACTTTGCCCACTTTCAGGAGAATTTTCCACTATCAGTAAGGCTGTTTTTCTTACTTAGGCTATCGCCAAAGGCTTTCAGAACAGCAGTACTGCTTCCCCTGGGGAAACATGGGTATCTCAAGGTAGGGGGGTTGGGGGGCCAAAGCCACTCTGCTGGAATGTTCAGTTAACTGACGTTTTCATTCACATTTAATCACAGCCCCTGTTTCCTGAGCACTGACTGAGGTACAGCTCCTGTGGCATCTCTTCCTTACCCCCACAAACTAAGGAGGCTCACGTGACAGTGAAGTAGGCAGACTGGGATTCAAATCCAGCCCATGTGGCTCCAAAGGCCTGCTTGAATCCCTCCTCATGCTGTTCACTGTGAAGCGAGGGGACAGGCCTTCCTAAGCAGCTCCGTGAGGAGGGGCTAAAGGTGCCAGCACAGGCGTCGGAGAGCTGGGCTCAGACCCTAACTCCACAGCTTGGTACCAGCTTTGGGGCCAGTTATTTAACCCCATTAAGCCTCAATTTCCTCCTCTGTAAAAATAGTCCAATTAGAGTCCTACTTCTGGGGTTACAGTGAGGCTTCAAAACATACCCACCAAGAGTGCCCAATAAATGATTGTTACTAATAGAATCATTTCATCATTAATACAATCAGTATTGTGGATTTGCTTCAACCTAAGTGTGAGTGTGTGTTTGTGTGCACATCATGTTTGGATAAAGAAAAGCAGCAATTGCTAATTATCAGACACCTACTATGTATCGTGAAATAGACGGTGCTTGATCAAAATGACCTTGTGTTTTATGTGTCTGACCTTATATAGTCATCTTTTGAAGCAGTTAATATTATAATCCTATTCAGATGAACAGAATGAAACTCAGAGAGGTTTAGTGACTTGCCTGAGATCACACAGCTGAAATTTAGTTCTGGGGTTCACTACAGAATCTGACTCTAGAATCACAAAGATCACACTCCTATGAGACACTTCTCATAGGAGTAATAAACTTGAAAAATCTTCCAAAAGTTGCTACCTTCAACTGTGCACAATCTTTTAAAGAAATGGCTTTGAAAGGAACTGACTGATCCCATAAATGCTGCCAGTGTTCCCGCTCTTTGGCCCTCAGAACCATCTACAAGCCAAGAAAACCATTCAATTATGTTATCATCATCTTTAAATCTAAAATAGTATTACTTGATTATTCATCTTATTCCCCAAGCTTTGATCTAAGTGAATTTTGGCTGTCGTTAAAAACCAAATCCACCTTTAAACAGTAGATATTTGCCCCCAACAAGATACTCCAAAGAATGCTCTTAAGTGTCCTAGAAAGAAACCATCCAGGATGTTTTCTAACAGCATCTTGGAATAAGTGATTCATCTTCAAAGAAATTGCAAGGAAGGGGAGAATGATGTGAGATGCATATGCCCTGATATATTTACCTAAAACACACCTTAAATTTTCTTATATATATTCATAAGTAACTTTCTTGAAACCTGACAATTGGCTTTGCTTAGGCAAGGAGAATTGATCAAGTCACAAATACTTCTGAATTGTGCCTTGCCTGGATTTAACCTTTTATTCAGTGAATTATAATCTCAGAAAATGGGTTCATTAAGGAAAGGAATCCCCCCCAAAAGGGACACCCTCATATATACAACTTGAACTGGCTCTTTTTTCTGCAATGTTGAGCCCTTATCCAGAAATGGCTTATGTCCTAAGCGTACGCCTAAATTAGTAGCTAAAGAGAATATGTGTAAGTGATGGGGCACTGAAAAGACAAATAAGAGATTTGGGTGCAGCTGCCTCATAAAAAGTCAGCAACTCTCTCATTCATGGAGGTATCCTGAAGTGAAATGCCTCCCAATTGCTAAAAGTTGATATTGCATCTGATCCTGGACAGCACTGGATAATTTTTGACAAAATTTCTCCACATGATTTTTACATGCTCTATCATTTGATAATCAATTTTAGGCAGACTTTTGGGACCATCCTCCCATAACCTCTCTCTCTCTCTCTCTCTCTCTCTCTCTCTCTCTCTCCAATAATTGATTCCAGGTGGCTAACCCCACCCAGAATCATTCTAACTAGGTTTGGTTATTACATCAGATCCTACTTAAATCCCTCCTTTTGAATTCTCCCAAATCACAGTCCTCCTATCTTTTGCAGTACCATAATTTTGGTAATTTTGGTTTCTTTAAGTTTTGTCACTTTTAGTTTTACCTACACTGATGCACCATTTCTTTAAAACCCTCCTCTCCACCTCCTCCCCCCCATAATGTGCTTCCCAGGTGGTCACAACCCTGGATCCCAGATAACCCTGAATCTCTGTTATCCCAGATAACAAAATAAACTCATACTGTAATTGTCCAAGTATGTCGAACTTCACTTACTTTGGTCTGGCTCCCATTTGTCTTATCAATTAAATGGTAAAATTTTAATTATTGTGGTAGACAAAATAGTCGTCCCCCAAACATGTCCACATGCCAATTCAGAAACCTGTGAATATGTCATATTATGTAGCAAAGGGGAATGAAAGTTGCACTTTGAATTGGGTAGCTAGTCAGTCGACTTCTTTTTTTTTAAAGATTTATTAATTTATGCATGCAAGCTGGGGTGGAGGCCAGAGATGTGGAGTGGTGAGATGATTCACCAGAGACAGAGTGGGGAGCAGAACAGGCAGATCGACTGAAGTACACTGCTGAGGGGAGCAGTGGGAGAGGCAGGAGAGATCTGCTGCGCCATGTGGGAATCTCCCTGGCCGGATATCAACTCATGCTGCAATGGCTCTGGATAGCTTCATAGTGCTGAGACTTAACCCGCTGTGGCACCTGGGAGGCCCTAATCAGTTGACTTTCAAATAAGGAGATGATCCTGGGTTATCCAGATAGGTCTCACACTGCAAGGTCCTCAAAAGTGTTAGAAGCAGAAGAGAAGTTTGGAATGACTATTGCTAGCTTCGAAGATGGAAGATGAAGCATTGTGAGCAGCTTTCTAGAAGCTAGAAAGTACAAGGAAACAGATTCTCTCCTAGAGTCTCAAAGTAGAATACAATTCTGCTGAGACCTTGCGTCTAGAATACAAGATAGGCCCATTGAGACCCATCTTGACTTATTAAATATAAAAATGAAGGTAACAAATTTGTGGACTTCCCTGGTGAAGTAGGGGTTAAGTCTTAGTGCTACCACCTTGACGGCCAGGGCCAGACTGCTGGCCCACCTGTGGCACAGCAGACCTCTCCTGTCTTGCCTGCTGCTCTCCTCAGCAGTGTATATTAGTCACTCTGCCTGTTCTGCTCCCCACTCTGTCTCTGGTGGATCCTCTCACCCTTCACACCTCTGGCCTATACCCCAGTTCTTCTATGCATAAATAAATAAATAAATAATTTTTTTTAAAGGTAACCAATTTGTATTGCTTTAAGCCTATACATACTGTGATTTGTTTCAGCAGCAACAAGAAACAAATATAGTTGGCTGATGAATTCCTAGCTGCTGAGGAACAGGTAGGTGGACCCCTACAAGGGGGTTTTGGAGGTCCTATGGTATTCACAGCAAGTAATCAATATCTGTGTAATCAATGTCCTGAGATCCATCTACATTCCATTTTGATATGACAAGAAATAGTATTATTTATTTGGTGCTTCTTATACAGCAGATACTATGTTTAAGGACTTTACGCCCCCTCATCTCTAAGCCTTTACAAAGTAACCATTAGTTCCATTTTACAGATGAGAACACTAAGGTTCAGAAGCGCAGACTAGTGAAGCAACTTGTACCAGGCCACCCAGCTCGTTAGACCATGGAGCCAGGTTTTGACATCAAAGCCAACCCACTTAATCCCAGGCCTACCACAGAACACAGAGAAACTCGACCTCAGGAAGCAAATTAACTTTTGCAAACATCAATCTGACACAGCAAGATTCTTGACCCTCAAAGAAAGATAAGATTATATTCAATAAACTTTGCTTCCTAAATAGGAGAAAGGGCCTAAAACTGTTTAAGGAGATATTAGACAAGGGTTGAAATGGGAAAGAACTTCTGGTGGCCCAGAAGGGTTGAGTAGATCAAGGTTGTACTGCACGCCATAAATCAAAGTTAATTACATTTTTGTTCCACACTGTACTGTACGTGGTGAACGGGGTCATAATTTTCACGTATGCCTCAGTGTTCTCTTCCCGAATACAGGCTCCCGGGGGAAGGAGTTAAAGCGGCGTGCCTTTCCTCGTCAGCCCCTAGCCCCACATCAACACAGGGCGGCACATCATAAATACCATTTGGTGATTTTTCCCCCTTTGGTATCGTGGCCCAGACCCAGCGTAACAGCCTACAATGCAATAGTATTCACTGGAGCCCTCTCTCTCTGAGGGGTGAGTCCAGAAAATATGGTGCTCTGGCCAACGCTGTAAAAGCTCCCTTCTTTAATAAGGATCCTGGTGTCCCGTGACGGGGGCTATAAAATCGAGGCCCGGCTGGTGTGTTCATAGACGTGTGGGCCCATTAACAGCGTCTGGTTCCGTGCTGACATACTTCATATCCTGAAAAGGAGAAGGTGGTCACTGGTGCAAAAGCAAAAGCATTTATTATAAATAACACGAGGTGACCCCGGAGTAAACACAGCTGTGCCCCGGCGGTGTCTTGTCCTTGGTGCTCCCTCGGCAGATTAAAGAAATCCATGTTTTATGGGGCCATCACTTATTCTGTATATACACCACAGAAGGCTGCTTTTCCATCAAACCTTACTCACTCGCTGCCTATAAGGTTTCAGGCCTGGAATTGTCTAAAGAGGAAATTCTTCCGCCCGAACACTTATTCCTGCATCGTCTAATATTTTCAAAGGCCGATGAGTATCAGTTCCTATTTGTTCCTAAATGATTAACACAGCATTTCTGGGTCTGGAAGTCTCTTCCCACAGACCCCTTGGCCCTCTCCCTGGCAGCTGGAAGGGGACAAGATTTATCTAGAAAGGTTGGGGTCCTGGCTCAGTCATCTGCTCGATGTTGAGTTTGAGGGTCATTCCTTTTAACTCATTGAGCCTTATTTTTCTCCTCCTTAAGTGGAGAGAATGAGCTCTGCTTCTTGGAATTGTGCTGTTAGGCAGGTAGTCCCCAAATTAAGAGGCAGAGTGAGAAGGGAGTAGCAAGAGAGGGTAAGGCCCTTGAAGTTTCTAGGGAAAAAATGAGAATATGTATGAATGTTATTATATGTATATAGTATAATATGTTATACTATTCTAATATATATTAAAAAATTGCAAATATTTATTAAATATATAAATTTCAAAGCACACAAAGGTTACAAAGATACTGCATATGTATATTCATATGTGTATAACATTTTATCACTTGGCCTGTTTTCAGTGAGGGCAGGGCATACACATGATTGACAGCTGCATGTGAACTGGGCTGGGCGCTCAGGGCCACCACACAGCTCAGGAGACCTGCAGTGGGTGGGAGGGAACCAGCGGCCTGCGGTGGCTTTCCCACAGGATCCATCACTCTCCCAACCCCTTCCTCCTCCTTGGTCAGAATTAGACCCAGAAAACCTGTACCTTTCATTGTTTTCCAGACCGGCTACAAACTGAGATCATCAAGAATTTTCTTCAGCACTGAAGAGGGCTATCCAGAGTCAGAGAGAGGAGAGAGCCCTAGCTAGGTGGACGGTGTGTCTGTATTTCACACAACAGTTGGACTTTCATAGAAAAAAGCTATCAAGGTCGCCTGTCTGGAGACCAGAGAAGGCTTCCCAGAGGCTTTGGCTGCTGAAGGGGTGAGTTAAATTGGCCAGATAAGGAAGACGGAATGCATGGAGCAAGGCATGAAGTCTTGAAGAGACCCAGTCCACATAGGCACGGAGATGCGAAACTGTGCGGATGGATGGCGGGAGAACAGGGGCTGCGCCATACTGAACGGGAAGTCTCAGGAAATGACCTGCTAAGCCAAGTAGGAGCAGCTCATTAAAAGTTGTGTGTGTTTTAACTTTATCTTAAAGAAGAGGGGTAGAGACAGGCATGACTGTGCACTGAGGGACCCCATGATTAAACATATTCTTTTCCTTTTTTCATCAAGTCAAAGTTTTTAGGGATGAACTGGGACACATCTGTCAAACTTTAAACAATCAGAGTAGTGTTTTGTTATGCCAATCACCAGAAGACCACAACCCCGTAGAGGATGTTATTTATTATCACTATTAGAGTGTGTGTGTACATGTGCATACACAACACAGGAACACAAAACCACCTTTAACTTGCCACATCAAGATTTCCTCAAAAACAGAAGCCACACATTTTAAAAAATAAATATTTTTTTCTGACATAACAGCTTTATCTTTTAATAGCTTTCCTAGATTAAATCCCACACCATTCAATTTACTCACTTAATGTGCACAATTCAGTGGCTTTTGTTCTATTCAGAGTTCTGCAAACACCACCACAATCAACTTTAGGACATTTTCAAGACCCAGCAAAGATACCTCACACCCCTTAGCATCACCACCCCAACCCCAATTTCCTCAGCCCAGGTAACCACTAATCTGCTCTCTTTCTTTACAGATTTGCCTATCTGGCTATTTCATGTAATTGAAATCATACCATTTGTGTCATTTGTGAATGACTTCTTTCACTTAGTATATGAAGTCTTCAAGGTTCATTCATGTATTCATCAGTATTTCATTCCTTTTGATAACAATAATATTCTGCAGTATGAATATAGATTTTACTTGTGCATTCATCAGTTCGTAGATTTTTTGATTGTTTCTACTTTTTTATTATTTCTACTTTATTTAGAACAGTGCTACTATAAATATTCATGTACACATTTTTATGTGGAGATATGTTTTTATTTCTCTTGGGTAGATACCTAGGAGTAGAATTGTTGAGTTGTAGGGTAGCTCTATGTTTAACATTGTGAAGAACTTAAGACTGCTTTCCAAAGCAGTCATATCATTTTACAACCCACCAGCAGCGTAGGAGAGAAACTGATTCATTTTAATGCCAAATTCTCATAAACTCCTATAGGAATTCCCCTTTGGATAGAAGGACTGGCTCTTGGCTGTTAATCCTGGGGGAAGATGTAGGAAGTGGTTGCTGTGGCTGCTTTTGCTTTCAGCCCTGCTGGAAGTTGTTTTAAAGTATCTAGACTTCTCCCTTTGTTTCAGGCAGCTTCAGCCTCTGGGATGGCTAGAATGGAATGCTTATTTTTCCTGATTCTTAGCAGCGTTTTGAGGAGGAAAATTCTTTGTGATCCTTGAAATGGAATAGTACAGTTTTATGGAGTCCTGTTGGTGGTAGTTGCCACAACTAAACAAATAACTGTAATACTTTAAATTACTGAATGTTAGTCTTTCAGAAACAGTAGGGGACTATCTAGTCCAGGCATGGTAAATAAGCTGCAGCTCAGAGGCAGTTGGATCTAGTGTAGATATGTGGGATTATGCAGCTCTGTACAAGCTCAGAGAAAGGGCTAGGTTTGATTAGTGATGTCTGCTCTGGTGACAGTTGGGCATTAGTTGTGAACGGATGTGCAAATACACTACCTATTTGCCTCACCTGATTGAAGCCAGCCATAGTTCTGCTGAGAACATAGCCAAGGTCACACAGATGGGTAATGATGAACTTGGAACAAAAGCCAGTTCAATGCTTGTCCTCTGTGTCACCCTGCCCCAGTTCTGAAAAGTGTCTCATAAAGGGACCTGTTTAGGGACTGGAATAGGTCAGTTTCCATCCTTCTGTGTTCAGACAATTCTCGCCAATGCCTGTGGAAATTACTCCATTAGAGTAACAAGTTAATGATTATAAAGGCTTGGTAAATGCTAACTAATAAAGAGGGGCTATTCTTACCTCCTGAACACCCATATCTCCTGCACTCATGTGGAACGTCCTTTAAAGTCCACAAACTGATGTATTTGTACACAGGGAGTGTTGAAGGGGGTGGGTTTGAACCAAAGTAAAGAAATTAAACCCTTCTGATTTGAGAGAGAACGACTGTGTGTTCTTTCCACTTGAAGAAAGAGAAAAGGAGTTCCATATTGAGCCCTGAGATCAACCAAACCCCATTTCCCTGGAAACAGTAAGGGCCAAAGTCATTCTGGGAGGAGGAAAATGTTTTTTCCACAGGGGAGAAATGAATATTGACTATTAAAAAATCACCATTTTTAAAATCCTCAATCCTCATTTCATTAGAATGTAAAATATGCCTGTTTCTCCTTTTCTACTTTATTAATGATTCAATTACATATCCACAAAAAATTACATGGGAGAACTCAGAAATCTTTTGTGACTAATTCCATTTCTTTTATATGTTACTGCATAAAAATAGAAATAATATCAAAATGATAGCCCCTTCCTCCTGGCCCTCCACCTTCCTTTTCTTTGTTCCTCCCCCTCATCACCTGAGCGCCTACTCTGGGCCCCATGTCACGCCAGGATTCCGGCGAGGGAACCACAGCCCTGCACCCGAGTAGCTCAGCCCAGCAGGGCCTGTCCTCATGCCCTACCCAGGGGACAGCCGCAAGCTGTCCCACAGTCCAAAGAGGTGGGAGACAATTGCCTGAAGGAAAAGCGAAGGGCAGGGAAGGCTGTAGAAGACATGCAGGTGTTCAATGGGCAGAGAAACAGGAGGAAAGCATTCCATGGTCAGGATGCACAAAGGCAGGGAAGATTTCCAGAATTGAAAAAAAAAAAAAAAGTTGAAGATGTGAAACATAAGGTGGATGTGGAGAAGATATGTTAGAAAAAGCAGCAGAAAGTGAGACTGGGGACAAGAGATCTTTCTTCTCCAGAGCTGGGGTGGATTGGCTCCAGACCCCTTCTGTGAAATACTCCTGGTTTCTTCCTCTAAATAATTAAATGAAATCATGAATGCATGTGTGTGTGTGTGTGTGTGTGTGTGAGTGTGTGTGTGAGAGAGAGAGAGAGAGAGAGAGAGAAAGAGAGAGAGAAACACCTTTTATTTCTCCATTCATCTTTTGATGGACATTTGGGTTGTTTGGCTTTTTTACTACCAATGATAAATAATGCTGCTATGAACATTAATGTACAGGTTTTTGTGTGGCTCTGTATATTCATTTCCTTAGGTTAGAGGTATATAAGTGGCATTGCTGGGCCATAGTTACTCTGTTTGGCATTTTGAGGAACTATCATGCTGTCTTCTCACGTACCTATCAAAATCTTCATTATCTTAATTAACCACACACAGCAATCCATGCTCTGCCAGGGTCTCATGTTTGTGATATAAACAGGATATCTTTTAACCCTGTAGTCAATGCTCGAGGGTCCTGGGACTCAGGTGGGCTCTTCATCCTCCCAGGGGATCTCAGGTTAGTGCCATAGATCATAATGGAACCAGTTTCCATCTTGTCTGGTCTAAAATATTTTCTTGGTTTTATATAGAGGTATTGGCTTTAACTAATGTGCATATCCCTTAACCCCCCCCCACACCCTATGCATTGATCACATCATAGGGATCAATTAAGTTGAAGGAAAAAGGCTAGATAGTTCTAGAGCCTTTAAATGTCAATACAGAGATGAAACCCACTGAGACCATCTGGTCTCCATGACCAGATCTGGGCAAGTACTTCCAGGAGCCAAAATTGGGGAAGATGAAGCGATGAAGAAACATGTCACTGAGCTAGCAGCAAGCCCAGGGTGGACAAGGGTCTGGCCTGCAGAGCTGATTACCCACCTACTATGTGCCTGGTACTGTGAACCCAGTTCCTTATTAATACCCATTCTTATAGAAGGGAGAACCAAGAGCACAGAGATGAAAAGCCAAGAACTCAGATGTCCCACAGAAACATCAGGCAACACTGAACTAGAGACAGAGGTCTGAGGCCCCAGTTTGGCCTCAGAGCAAGGCCACTAACCCTGTGATCTGCAGCCTAAAGACTAGAGTATCTCGAGGGCCTGGCTCCCTGTGCCCAGACAAGGCCATTCCATTATCAGTCAGTAGCCCTTTAGCACCAGCACCTGGCCCTGCCCAGCAGAGCAGCTGCTCTCACTGCTATTTTGGAGGTAATCATATATTTTTAATGACCTGCAAAATCTCTCTGTGAGAAGGGAGGGAGAGTTGAAATTAGGGCCAAGCAATTTGCATTGCGAATCAAGTTATCCTCCCTCCTTCTCTCCAAGAATATGCAGAAATAAATGCCTCCTAATGACCCCTGGGGGGCTGAGACTTTGATATGAATTCTGCTGGAGGGGGTAAAGAGTTCTAGCCAGACTGAGACCCAGCATGAAGCTGGAGCAGGAGGGCCTTTCATAGCAAAGGAGAAAGGAAATTGGATTATCTTGCTAGCACTTAGTGTTTTTCTATCTCAGCACCAAAGATGAGAGCTCCCCTCCTTCAGATGTGGGGGAATTAGCTTTAGCCCTGTTTAACCCACCGCTCCAGCCTCCCAAGCCTGCTTCACGCATCAACCTTCAAGCCTCTTCTGGACTCCCTGGACATGCCTACAGACCAAAAACTCCAAAGCTTTTGCTTTTTCCAGAACTAACAAAGCCTATTAAATATAAATAAGCATGTAGGTAGGTAGATAGGAAAGTGGGTAGGTAGGTAGGTAGACAAACCATGTTTCTATCTGAAGTCAGCCAGCCTTTAGTTCTGGCTGCCACCAAAAATACACTGCCCATTCACCTATTACCTCCAGGTTTTGTGTTTATTCAGCACAGTGAGGTGTGTGTGTGTGTGTGTGTGTGTGTGTGTGTGTGTATACAAGTATGTGCTTGCAGGAATGAGCCATGTGGGTCTGGCCTGCCAGCCAAGTGGTATGAATCTGAGGGCATGTGGATGAGGTATTTGTGTGGGCTTAAGCATGTGTGGTAATGATGGTTTGTGCGGACTTGTGGAAGAGTGGAGGGGGGAGGCTGCCCATGGCCTCCCCCCGGGAAACTGGTGGAGATGGCACAAGCCCATCTCGGACAGAAGGAATCTGCGGATGGTTGAGCTCTGTGCTGGTTTTGTCGCTCTGCTGCCTCCTTGCCCTTTTGCCAGAACTTCAAATACCTCCTACCGATCAAGATTTCCCACCTTCCCCTGCTGGCCCTGCCTGACCAGAGCCTGGAAGCCCAGCAAAGCCTCTGGTGGGAAGTGAGACAACGCACCAGGGGGCAGGGTTCCTCAGGGATTCAGCAAACGAATGAATCCATTCTACAGCATGATTTCACAGCCCAAATCTACTGATCAGAGAGAGTAAAATAGATTCTTCTAAACTTCTCTTTCCTTATCTGGAAAATAGGGAGAGTAAAAGACCAACCCTAGTGGATAATAGTAAACACTTAAGTGTTGCTAAGTGTGAGTATTATAGAGGTGAATGGATTGGTCACTGCTCAGTGCTGTAGGATCCCATCATTGCAACCACTATGAGGACAAGACAATTTAACTTTCCTAAGATGTGCTGAGGGCGCTACCACCACGATGGCCCTCCCACAGCAAAGTTTGATCCCTGCGCAGGGAGCTGACCCACATGGCGCAGCAGACCTCTCCTGTCTCACCCGCTGCTCCCCTCAGCAGCGTATTTCAGTAGATCTGCCAGTTCTGCTCTGTCTCTAGTGAACCCTCTCACCTTCCACACCTCTGGCCTACACTCCAGTACTTCTACACAAAAATAAATAAAATAAAATCTTACAATAAAAGAATAATTCTTTTTTAAAAAATGTGCTGAGGAGTAACAGGCGGAGACCTGAGTGTGAGGGCCACAGTGTAAGGAAGGCCTCTGCTCATAAGGGTGCTTTCAGGGTTTCCTTGTTGGTGATGGCGCAGTGTATGTATGTTTTGGGAACTTGACTACATTAATGTTCCTGTGAAAAAAGCCAGAGAGGTAAAGAACTGTTATAAATTAAGAAGAAACATAAGAGTCATAGTAATCAAATGCAACATGATTAGATCTTGATTTGAACGAATCAAATAATAAAAAAATTATTATGGGACAATCAAGAAAATTTAAACACAGAGGCCATTAGACAATATAGAGGAATTGATAATATTTTTAGATGTGATCATAGTAATGTGGTTATGACAAAAGAACAGATAGTCCTTGTCTCTTAGGAAATATACTGACATATCATGGGTAAAATGATGAAATGTTTTGAATTTGATTTAAAATAATCTATCTGGTGGAGGCAGTTTGGGAAGTAGGGAGAAGGAGATAAAGCAAGCCTGGCAAGGTGATGGTTCAAGAGGTTCCATTACACTATTTTCTCTAATTTGTGTTTGAACATTTCCATAATTAAAATATGAAGAAGAAGGGGGGGGAACTCCTTCTGGAGCTGCCTCTTGGAGGGTTGCTTTTGCCTCCCACCATGTCACTAGGAGAGATGTTTCACCAGGGCCCTCAGACCAATGGGGAGGGCACGGGGAGTGGTGTTTTCTAAGGCCTGTAACTCCATACGCACAGCTGAAGTCATTTAGTAGGAAATTTGTTAATAAGAAAGGTCTTGTTTAAATGTTTCCTTTTATTGGGGAGAGGGAGTAGAGGGAGATGGTGAATGGGGGTGCCCTGACAGCTGGTGTAACTAGTGCCTGACTCTCCCTCACAGGCAGGAATTGGATCGTGTTAACTCTATCGCCAACTTAATCCTTTCCCAGAAGGTTGGCAAACCCAAGGTGGTAGCACAGGAGTGAGGTGGGCCTGGAGAAGGTGCAGGGGGACCGCCAGCTTGTCATTTCCCTCCCCGTAGACTTGCGGGCCCTCAAGGGGATGCTGGGAGTTTTCTCAGTCTAGGGAAGCCACACCTGGGATCTGGCCTAGTGTCTCACGTGTGACCAATGGGAAGAAAAGTAAAGGGAAAATGGTCAACTCAACAGGTTGAGTTTTTTGAATTGAGGTTTTGAGCAGAGTAACCTAGTCAACAAGGACTAGCGAGGTAGGAATTTGAAGGGGAATCTTTTTTTTTTCCTAAAGATTTATTTATTTATGCATACAAGAGCTAGGTGTAGGCCAGAGGTGTGGGGAGAAGAGAGGATTCACCAGAGACAGAGTAGGGAGCAGAGCAGGCAGATCAGAAATACAATGCTGAGGGGAGCAGCGGGCGAGGCAGGAGAGGTCTGCTGCGCCATGTGGGGATCTGGGAATCTAACTCGTGCAACAGTAGCTGCGGATTGCTTCATAGTGCTGAGACTTAACCCCTTGCACCACCAGGGAGTCCCCTGAAGGGGAATCTTACGAGAAAAGGACACACAAGGGACACACCTTGAGAAATAATATAGTCAGACCAAGGTGAGGACACTGGAGCATGGTTCTTGATGGTAGCCGCCTGAGTGTCATGTGACCAAACTGGCTCTGCCTAAGGGCCAAGAAGGCCCAAGCACCCGTGGCCATGGTTTAGGTAGTCACAGGTCAAAGCAAGGAACACTGAAGGAACTCTGAGCTCTGTTTTCTCCCCTCTCTTAATGTGCCAGTGGCCCAAGGGCACTGCAGGAGCCAGTGGAAGAGTGCTGAATTTGGGGTCCAAAACCCAAGTTCCAGTCCCAGTTTTGCCATTTCTTAGGGTAAAACTTGGAGCATCCTTTGGACTCCCTCAGCCTCACTTCCCCTGTTGGCTGACAGGTGAACAATACCTGTTTCGCAGGCTGCTATAGTGGGGTATTTGGACAAGAAAAAAGGCCTGTCTTGGAGACAAGGTGCCATGGGGCCACAGCCATGAGCCACATGACTTCAAGCCACTCAGTGGGTGCACCTGAGCCTCACTTTTCTCATGTGAAATGGGAGAGGAAAACCAGCCTAACGTGAATACATGTAGAGAAAATATAAGTGATGGTTTAGCCTGGTGCCTAGCGCAGGGTAACCACTCCATAATTTAGCAATTTGCATTGACGATAAGAACATTAACATTAGGGCAAATGCATAAGAACATCAGAATTAGCAATATAGTAGCATTCATGATACGAATTAGCATGAATGACAAAATATAAGAATAAAAATGAGGTTAAATGCGGAAAGTCACTAAGAATGGCTTAGAGAACATATTCTGGGGTGAGAGAAGCTAAGACGGTCCAACTTCTGGTCATTTGGGCATTTGCCTTCTGTGCTTTGCTTTGGTCTTTCACTTGGCGCTCAGGGACTGCTGGATTTTAATGCAGGCCCCCTTCTGCTCCGACACGCAATGGACTTGGTAGTGTCTGCCAGATCAATAAAGGCTATTGACTGAAATCTTTCTACACAGGAGAAAAGTGAACAGAAACTATAACAAGTCCACGGTTTAGGAGACAAGAGTGCTCTTAGACATTGGGGAAATAAAGGCAAAGCATTGTTCTTTCTCATCTTGAGTTAGCTGGGTAGTTTTGGGGACTTGTACACCAAAAATCTTAACACCAAAGCAAAAAAAAAATTTTTTTCTGTTGGTATTATTAATACGTAAGATTATATAAGGATCTTTAAATAAAGGCGGGCAGATAGTCATCTTTCCCAGAGTCTGCTCCTTGTGGTCACCGAAGAGACAGTTATGACACTTCCCTTGCTAAATTAAACCTCATCCACTTCACCCGCATGTGTTCCTGGCTCCTGCCACACGGTAACACCCGTTGCTCCTCTGACCCAGGCATCCGCCCCGGCTGGTCCCTACCCTCCCACGGAACAGGAGGCGACCCAGTCGGATGCAGGGATGTTTTTCTTCCCGTCTGCCTCATAGGTCCCCTGGTGGTAGACACCCAGGGTGTGAAACTGCACACCTACGGAGCTGCCTTCTGGCTCAGGAGGCCTCCAGGGGAAACTGACAGTCCCACCATTTCCTGTGGATGAAGGATTATGTGATTGAAACAAATCACGTCCTCACTCCTCTTCCCAAGTCATGTACGCCCAGCTCAGCCGCAGAGACTTAACAAGCAAGTGACATCAAGTCGAGACTGGACTGAGACCCCCAGAATTTAAAATAAGTGTTTGGACTTCCAGATGCTCGTTTGTCTCCTTCCGGTTCCATCTCTCCACACTCTCCCTGCTGGTACCTTCTCAGGAAAGACACACAAGCTGGAACCAGACCCTGTATATAGAAAAGGTTAATTTCCTCTTGCTTAATTTCTCACTTGCTTGCTGCCTCCTACTACTTTTCTTCCATTGTTTTCTCTCTTGCATGCTGTTGGAAAACTTTTTGGGTTTAAAGGCTTTGTGTCACCATAGCTCTGCCACTGCCAGCTGTTGACAAGGGACAATACAGCAGGAGCCCCAAAGGTCTGGAGCATTTTTTACAAGGCAATGAGCTGCCACTTGGCCCCTTCCGTAACCGGTCACCAGTGCTGCTGAAATTCTTCTACTTCTGTTCCAACCACTAATGCCCCAAATGAGGAACAGACGCTTATGAGGTAACTTCAAACACGGGCCGGTCATTTCTAATTTGGGATCTCCCAGTCTTCCAACGAACATCCGGGGAACTATAGTTTGATTGCAGGGCCAGGTGCTAGTCTGTTATCAGAGTTGGAGTGGGGCTGGGATCTGCCAGTCTCCTGTTTAAAGTAGGGCATCCTGATGAAGGTTTGGAGATATGGAATCTGAAAACAAAGATTTATGGGGCAGTGAATGAAAAAGCAGGGGTGCCAGAGTCTCCTAGCCTGAGTTTGAGTCTTAGCTTCACTCCTCACTAGCTGTGTGACCTTGGACTATTGCTTACCCTTTCTGGCTCATTTTCTCATCAAAAACAATCAGGAATGTTAATAACATCAGGTTTGTTATGAGGATTCAAGTAATATAGATGGGGGTGAGCACAGTGCCTGGCACCCAGTAGGGTCTACATGATGAAAGCTGTGATGGTTGTGTTGATCTTGGTGTCTGACACCCTTCATGAATACCCACAGACAACACACTCCACACACACACAAACACACATCAATGCCAGACGCGCCCAGTGGAACAGAGTAACTAACTTGTGACTTACATTCTCTCCCCATTGGCCGTGGATCCTGGGACACCAGATGGGGTTCATACTAAGGACAACCACCAACATCTGCATTTCCCTTCCTGATTCATAAAGCACAAACACCCACACCCTATTATTTAATCCTTAGAACTGTCCTGTGGGGTATACGTGCATCCTCATTTTCTCAGAAGGAAACGAAGGCTCAGAGGAGTTAAGTGAGATAGCCAAGGGCACACAATTTGCAGATGGCAGATTGAGAACTGAAGTTCAATGTTCTGTCTCCCACTCCACACTCCCTGTTGTCCCACACCCCGCCTATGCAGGGAGGCTGACACCCTCATTCCTCTCAAACAACACTTACCTGTGGCAATGTGGAATGAGCTGCCCCTCAAATGTTTATATTTGAATGGGGGGTCTTCTGTTGACTAGGTTTTCAGCCCCCCAATTTACTGTAACAGGGATGTCAATGTCTAGTGCAGTCAATTACATTAACTTCGTGAGTGTTCATCTTTCTGTATAGACTTGTCCCACACCTTGAAGTTATGACCATGTGAAATAAAGGGAAAATACCATAAAATTATTAAGTTTTCCCCAATCTTTAACTTAGTGGGGCATAGCCCAATGGGCCATGTGTCCTAGACTTCACTCCATCTTCTCAACCAGCTAGACTCAGCTATGGGGCGAACTCAGAAAAATAGGAGTTTTTCAATGATATCCACGCTTTGTTTGATCTTAGCAACACCCTGTGAGTTGGTGAGAGGTAGGTGCCACTTCCTGTATATAGATAAGGGCGCTGAGAGGTTCATTAGCCTTAAATAAGGCCACGATCCTAGACCGGCACACAGTGGTGTCCAGATCGGGCTTGCCCTTCCAGAACACCTCTGCTACTCTTCCTACAGACCCTGCACTTCCTTGGAATGTGTGGAAAGAAGAAGCCACATGTACATTGCCCCACAAGACTAGGCACTAGCGAGCCCTGGACTCTGCCTATAGAACAGTACATCACAGAGACCACCATATCCACCGCCACATTGCACTATGGTGTGGACCCTGGAATTCCACTGTGATGTGGGTTTGGAGAAGCCCCAGAGAAGACTCCCTTCCAGAATGGAAGCAGTGAGAAGCCTCTCTGTCTTAGCAGCTGGACGGATGTCTATGGGAGACCTAGTCATAATCTCTAAGAATGTGAAGGGTTAACTGTGCCTGTCATTTTTCCTAGGACAAGGCAATAATTATGGATTTCCATCATAGCAGGAAAAGCCAGGATAGACATTAAAAGGAACTTTCTTACCATGAATGTCAGGAGTAGCTGAAGTAGAGTCATGTCAGGAACGAGAGGAAGCTACTACTTCATAGCAGATTCGAAGGAACTAGGTGGGTTGTTGGGCCTGTCACAGAGACGAGAAGATTAGAGTCTAGTATTACAAGATCTCCCTGTGAGCCTCGTGGCTAAAAACTGCAAGAAGAGACCATATAAACAGAAAGCGTTACTGCTCTTATTTTTAATTGAATAATCATTGCTTCCAATTTGGGATGATTTCAGCGATGCTGCTTCTTGTATTTCTATTTTGGTTCTCTAGGGGAAATTTGAAGTTTCCTGGTAATTTATAATTTTAACCACAGTTTTCCTGAGGCAGTAAGTTTATATGAGAAAATAGTTCACTCTGAATCTTAAAATTTTTTTCTATGGTATAATTTACCATCACACTAAACACACATGTCATTATCTCATAAGCTCATAATTGCTGACTCTTCTCGCCCTGACATCTCCAGAACAGGTAGTTCTCCTTTAGAGAACATACTGCAATACCAGTACAAAATTTAGGTGTACCGACATGACAGGTAGAGATGTTTTTAAAAATGGAAATGACGCCCAGGAAAATAGAGACATAAAGACATTCTGTGACCTTGAACCTTGTCTCCTCCTTGGAGTAGGAGAGCCTGTCTTTCGGATAAGTGAGCGAGCAGACCTGTACCTGGAGAGTGTGTGTTTAACAACACTTGTGGGCAACAATGGGTTTACACAGCTCCAGACACATCTGTGTCCTCTCTCCCTTCTGTTTCTGAGATGACTCCCAGAGGAACAAGTGTCGTCTGGGGGACTCAGTCTCCAGCCTGCAGACATACACCTCTGGCTGCTCTTCATCCTGAGCTAGTCAGACAGCACAAACAATATTCAGACAGAGTGAATCATCCCTCGAGACTATTCCGAATAGACCAATTCTTCTTCACTCTCATCTTGGCACACAGAAAGGATAATGCAATACAATGATAATACCATAATAATTCAGGATAAAATTCTGATGCGATTGTTCACAAGCAACCAAGCGATTCCAGCCATTCCAGGCCATGCCTGGACACTCAATGGCTTCAGGGTCAACACCTTGTGCCAGCCATTGGGAGACTCCCCAAAGAGAAAACGGTTTGAGCAGAGCAGTGCCTGGTGGGAGAGGGCTCTGAAGTTAGGTGGCTTGCATTTGAGTCCTGGCTCAGTTACTTATTAGGACTCTCAGGCAAGTTATTTAATCACTCTCTGCCTCAGCCCCTCACAGATGGCCCATGGTTAATGATAGTACCTATATCACATGGCTGTTCTAAGGACTAACTCCATGCAAAGTGCTTCGAGAAGTACCTGGCACAGACCAAGCCCTGAATAGGTGGCCGTTGCTTCAGTGGCTGCTGGATTCACTCCAGAACCCCAGAGTCTGCTCCCAGCAGAGAGGAGCAGGCACAACATGTATACGATCCAGATCCTATTAGAAATTGCAGCCAGATGACCCTTGGCTGGCTCAAAATCTGTGCCTCTTCTCTTTCTTTCTCCCCTTGTCTAATGTGGCCATGAGTGCCACAGAGGTAGCAGAGAACAGAGAATTGACCTGGGAGGGGCCTCCCTGATGGCATAATGGGTTGAGCGCAGCACTATGAAACTCTCCGCAGCCACTGCAGCACAAGTTTGATACCCTGCCAGGGAGACTCCCACATGGTACAGCAGACCTCTCCTGCCTCGCCCGCTGCTCCCCTCAGCAGTGTACTTCAGTTGATCTGCCTGTTTTGCTCCCCGCTCTGTCTCTGGTGAATCCTCTCACTGCCCCACACCTCTGGCCTGCACCCCAGTTCTTGTATGCATAAATAAATAAAATTTAAAAAAAAAGAATTGACTTGGGAGAAAGAAATTCACATTCCCATCCTGGTTCTTCCACCTGTTCGCAGGCTCCTGCTGTACAAGTCTCCTCCCCCTCTGACCTCCTAAGTCCTTGTGGACTGAGAAATGGTGGCTGAGCACAAAACTGCAAAGGTCTCTATTCTGATGTGTCATGGTCGTTGAGTGGTGAGGAATGACATAGTGTGGGGGATGTGCGCACACGCGTGCACGTGTGTGTGTGTGTGTGTGTGTGTGTGTGTGTGAGAGAGAGAGAGAGAGAGAGAGAGAGAGAGAGAGAGAGAGAGAGGGCTGGTACCTAAACCTGGAACACTGATGTCCAGGGCAATTAACACAAAGTGAATTAATCTTTTCTATGAATCGAAACCCTCCAACACATCCCCCCCAGTAAGAACACACCTTCAGTTGCCAATGTGGCCCTACCAAGAGCTGAATTCTAAAGTGGAGTTTTTTTTTTTTAATCTCAAGAATAAATGTGTAAATATGTCTCCTAGGTAAAATCTTCTTAACTGTGTTACTCAAAATTCTTGAAAATAATAAAAAATAGTAATTCAGACATCTCACTTAGGTCTCCACCCAATTAATCTGAATGAGCAAAATGTGTTCATTTCTGCTCAGATGAGGACATTGAATAAAGACACAAAGTCATATTCTTCCATGAGAAACCTATTGAAAATGCCATGCCCCAGTATCTAGGCTATTTTCTCCTACTTCTATTTTTATTTTGAGGTGGTTATAACACATATCTCCTTCTTTCTATTAAAAATTAATATTTTAACCCAAAGAGTTGCTCAGAAATAACAGCCAAGGCAACATCTAAATTTAATCCTGATCCTAACAAGAACTCTTTCCACCTTCAGGCTTGAAGGGAACTTTCTCTCCTCCCATGCTCTAGGAGACTGGTCTTCTAAAGTCATTTTTTGCACCTCCTGAAAACCAGCTGTACTCTCCTGGCAAAGTCACATCAGAATGTCCCAGCACAGGGAGGAGGGAAGAACTATGTGACCTGAGGATTTGCCAGAACAAAGCCCCACCAAGCAGAGCCTTGCGGTTGGTGGTTTCACTTTATTTTCACGGATTCAGATGTTCTTCCTCCATGAAGCCCAGCTCAGGACTGTGCTGAGAAAGACTTCCCTGGGGTCTGGACACCTACCACAGGCTCCAAAGACTGCCAGTCCCAGCCAATGAGTGGAACAATGTTTTTGAAGCCTTGGAAGGAACTCTGACCTGCCTCTCAGGAATGGGTGGTCCGATAGCCTGGAGCAGAGATAGGTCCAACAACTGGGCACCCTCAGAGGCTTCATGTGGGGCCCCAGGGCCAACAGAGGTGGCATTCATGAATGCACATCCTGGAGGGGGGGTGGGCAAGATGAATGTGGCCAGGACTTTTATTGCCTGCTGCCTTTGACAAATGACCACAGTTAGCAGAATGAGTTCACCAGCAAAGAAAACACAACTCACAGGGCAGCCCTGGAGCCCTTTGAGAAGTGCATTTTGTCTCCTCTGGTGGAATAGCCATCATCACAGCACAGAGGAGCAGGCCCCTGAGTGTGGCCGGGACCAACCAGGCTTCCTCATGGCTTCATCCCTGGGGCGGGCTGACTAATGGCCCCTAAGATAGTCAGTCCTAGTCCTCGGAAACTGTATGCAAAAGAGACTTGGTGGCGTGATTAAATTAAGGATCTTGTGATGGGGAGAGAATCCTGGGTTATCTGGGTGGGCCCTAAATATAATCACAGGTGGATTTAGAAAAACGAGGCTGAAGGAGTCATGATTTCAGAAGAGGAAAAGGCAATGTCACCACAGAAGCAGAGACAGAGAAACTCTTTGAAAATAGAGGAAAGGGCCATGGGCCAAGGAAGAAGATAGCCACTAAAAACCAAAAAAGGCCAAAAAACAGATTCTCCTTTAGAACCATCCCTAGTAAAACCTTGGTCTTAGCACAACAAAACTCTTTCAGACTTCTGGACTCTACTCATGAATCCCAAGATGGCTGCCAGTAGCCCAAACTCATTCTTTTTTTTTTTAAGATTTATTTATTTATGCATACAAGCTGGGATGTAGGCCAGAGGTGGGGGGTGGTGAGAGGATTCACCAGAGACAGAGTGGGAAGCAGAACAGGAAGATTTATTGAAGTACACTGCTGAGGGGAGCAGCAGGCACCATGTGGGAATCTCCCTGGCCAGGGATCGAACTTGTGCTGCAGTGACTGCGGATAGCGTCATAGTGCTGTGCTTAACCCGTTGTGCCACCAGGGAGGCCCCGCCAAACTCATTCTTGTTGGCTGTGCTGGGCAGACGAGGGTGATGTTCCCAACCGGGGTCCAGTCGAGAAGGCCAGGACAAATGCAATGTTCTTGGTTAGAACAGATCACAAAGCTCCTACCTAGAGGGGGTGGGGGAAGGGGGGGAAGGGAGGGGGGAGGGGGATACATAGGGGAGTGGAGGATCCAACCACCCAGGAGCAAATAGCTGAGAAGGGGAGGAAAGATGATTTCCCACAGGAAATTGGGATTGTTAATAAGAAGGGTCAGGTGGAAATGGCTAGAAACTGTGGAGCCAACCAAAAATGCCTATGAAATGTCTACAAAACTGCTAAGGTTATGTTGTCTGTTGCTGTTTTGATATTAAGTGAACAAGTTTTCTACCCTTCTTAATACTTCCTCTGAATGAATAAACTTGCAAGGGCTTCCTTAATTGGGTACTTATGATATCACATACTCCTTAACACTCGGATGAACAGATTTCTCCTTCATTAAGGCTACAGGGGTTTCAGATGCCAGCTCTTCCCTCAGTTCCCTCTCTGTGATTCCCCGAAAAGAAGCAGTGCTGAAATATTGCCCTTGATTAATCACAGGCCAATTATCTAGTTTGTGGATTATCAGGACTCCTCCTTTTTCTTCCCACATCCTGCCTGCCTTTTAGCAATCTCCCTGCTCATTAACAAGTCTGCCTGAAAAAAAAAAGAGCTTAAAAAAAAGAAAGAAGAAAGAAAGAAATATAACTCCAAGTAGGACAATTTAGCGCCGTAACAACCCTGGTGAAATTTTTGAGGAGGAAGCTGGAAATGATAGCATGAGATTATCTTGAATTTCCATGATCTATGATAACCCCTCCCCCCTTCCCATCTCTCTCCCCTCCTTAGAAACTGAAAACAGTTAAATCTTCCCAAAAGCCCCATTCCTTAGACACTTGACCATTTCAAATGCACCTTTCTTGTTCTCTCATTTCCACAGGGACATCTCAAGGGCTTTTTAAAAAATATTTTTAAATCAAGACACTTATTGAGCCCTATTTAAAGGAGAGCAGCTGAACCCCACCGCTCAGGTTGAAAACTCAGACCCCAAGTTTCCTGCTGTCCTAGTGAAAAGGAGTCCGATAAACACAATAGCCCTTGCTGAATCAGGTAAACAAAGTAAGAGTGCCAAGGGCGCAGTAGGTGAGGGCAAGCTGAAGAGCTCCCATCACCTCCACCACGTATCTGCCACTGTCTCTACCCACCACCGTGTCCAGCTGATTATCCTGAGCCTGGTGGGCTGCGCAGTAATTGGTGATGACTTCGTAGGTTTTCAGTCTCCTTAGCAGAATTCAAACAAAAAGCAAAAGCATATCTTTTCTGTCTTTTCAAGAACTTTTTTTCAACATCTAAAAACAAAGATCATTTCTCTTTGGGATTTGTCTTTCTCCTGATCACACCAGGGGTCTTCCAGAGACTTCCAGTTCAGCCGTCAGAAGAGAGCAGTGAAAGGAGTTACTGGGAAGATCCAGCCCCTGTGTTCACACTGCACTGTGATGGCAACCAGGGCTTTGGTTTCAATATCTATGCTGGTGGAAATGTTTTCAAATCCAAGTCACTCTTCCCACATTCAACCTGTACGTGATGGTAGAAGTGTCTTAGTTTATTCAGGTTGCTATAACAAAATGGACCAGGTGGCTTATAAACAACAAAAATTTATTTCCCACCATTCCGGAGATGGGAAGTCCAAGGCAACGTGCGCGGACCCGATGTCTGGTGAGGCCCCTCTGCCTGGTCACAGGCAGCTATCTGTTCACCTTTCACCATGTCCTTACATAGATTAAGGGGAAGGAACGCCCTAGTTCTCTTCTACAGGGCACTAATCCCTCATGACTTGATGAGACTCTGCCTTCTGGTACCATCGGTTTCAAATGAATTTCAGTGGGACACGTGATCTGTAGCAAGGCAGGCAGTGCCTTCACCAGCAATGTGGCTCGGCCCCAGTGCCCTGGGTGTTTGCAGGCAGAGTTAAGTCACATGGTGATGACCTCCCCCCAGCAAAGGTTAGGAGGGGCCTCAGCAACTGGGGCCCTCAACAATGTGGTAACTATTCTCATGGAAAATAATGAGGTGCTGGACCCAGAACCAGAGAAACCTGGATTCCAGATGCACCTTTGTCCCCAACTTTATGACCCACTGAAGTAGGGAACAACCTCTCTGAGCCTCAGTTGCCTCATCTGAAAATGTGAACTTCAACACATTTCCCAGGATTGTTCCAAGCATCAAAGACATCAGCGTACAAGGACGTGCGCACACAGTGGGTGTGTGCAGTTTGCACACTTCATCTCAACTACCATCTGATGACGATGACATTAACACGCTTCCCTCTACAGGCTGCAGTCAGAGAACCCAAGTTTCACTCTGCTCAAACGTGGTTGACGTCACAGCTGCCTCCCGTGCCCCCTGAGGGAACAGCCTTCCCCCCAGGGCCCTTCATACTCAGGTCCTTCTGCCAACTCTGGGTTGACAATGTCTGTCTTGCTTCTCCAATCTCATTATTGCCCCAACTGTGGGCGTCAGGAACTGTGCTAAGCACTTTGCATACACGTGATGTCATTCCTGCTTGTAGGTGACAGAAGAATAATGATTGTGCTTTTCCCACTTTTACACAGGAAGGATCTGAGACCCAGGAAAGATTAGTAATTGTAACATGCCCAGGGCCACATGACTAACAAGAGACAAGGCCAGGTTTCAAAGCATCGAGGGCCGCTTGACGCTATGCATTTTCTAGCCCTTGAGCTTACTGCCACTTAGTTCTCTTTATCTAGGCTATGGGGAGGGCCAAAAGGCCCAAGAGGGACAGTCAGGCCTGCTCTTGCGAGGCTGTTAAGTAAAGCTAGATTTTCCTTCTGGATCCTGCTACCTCTTCTTATGACAGCTGGTCCTCGGAGCCCCACTAAGTTTCATGCAGAACCTCTGGATAGGAGCCTGCTCCACCCCCTCCAACCAACAGGTTCACAGATAAACCCATGTCCAGCAAGGGAAGAGATCTTTACATCAGTCGGGTCTCAGAAACCTGAGGATTAATTGCCCTGCAAGCAGCTTGTTAGAGGCTATGTTGGCAGATGAGGAGAGCAGCAACAGAATCAGCCAATTAAGCAGCCAATGGCGCTGAACTAAACGTGACCTCGTACTTAATTGTGGATGTTGTTTCTCAGCAGTTTCTCACCAGTCTGGGTTTGGGGAAAAGAATGGGGTGGGTGAGGGGAGAGTCAGGGCAAGAGGAGGGTCCTCTTTGTAGGAACCTGTCAGCTCAAGATTCCCATTTCTTTCTTTCTTAAGGGGACAGGAGCATCGGGGATTCAGTGGTTTCCAGCATAGGAAAGCTGTCTTTCAAAGGCAGAAAATAAATGATGAAGACACAAGGCCTTGTCGGTTGGATGAAACAATTCTGAACAGGCCCTAGACACAGACTCAGCCATAGCTCTAACAGGGATTATGGATCAGCACTGGCGGCAGAAGCCTGCTAATGGGGTCGGAGCCCAGGTTTTGCTTTACAGAGTTCGCACACGATTTTAAAGTTCTTTCCTCCCTGCTCATTCCACTGAGGTGGTGATTAGGGAGTTCTTGGGTCCCATCTATATTTCTCAGCAAAGCACCTGGAGTACCATGTTCAGTAAACATGGGAGCCTGAAAATAGAGCAGTTGGGAGCTCAGGTAAAGAGGGAAACAGTGATGTCTCCACAACAGGTGGACCAGCCAATCTGGCCACTTCTGTGCCTCCGTGGCACTTTGAGACGTGCCATTTTGATCTCCCTTTGAGAAACAACCTGCCATTCAGCCACCTTTAGAGCCTCAGTTCTGAGGCTGCCCTCTTCTTGGGAGCCCCCAGTCAGTCAGG
>PVIJ01000482.1:208555-286907 GCA_004024925.1 Scalopus aquaticus
CCCCCCCCCCGAATTAGTCTGCTCAGGCTGTTATAGCAAAACACCACAGACTGGGAAGTTTAAACAACAGGTATTTACTTCTTACAGATCTGCAAGCTAGAACTCCAAAATCAAGGGCCATTGGGTTTGCTTACTGGGAAGGACCTCTTCCTGATTTGCAGATAGATGGCCACCTTCTCACCAGAGCTCACAAGGCCTTTCTGCTATGCCTGTTAAAAGAGAATCTCTTTCTCTCCTTATAAGGTCTCTGGTCCTATCAGATCAAGGCCCATCTTTATGATCGCATCTAAACTTAATTGTCCCTATTTCTAAATAAGTCATGTTGGAGTGGAGGGGAAACACAAAATACTTCTCACACTACAGACTATCTCAGCATCTGCTTCCCAGAAGACCCAACTGATACAACCTTATACCCAGGGGCATGTCCCACACCCAAAGGGCTATTCCTTTCTCTCCACTTCTTCCCAGCCCTACTCAGATCCCCAACAGAAGCCCCCTCCCTGTTTGCTCTTATCCCAGCCCACAGGCCAGGCAACTGCAGCCTGGAACGCTGCCAAGCAGTGTCAAGAATGTCTTCGCTCAGATCCCAGGCTTCCAGGAAAGCAAATGTGATCCCCAGTCTAGTCAACAAGGGGGGAAATGTCACAGACCGGAGAAAATGTTTTTACTTCTCATATGTGAGATTCTGAGTCTGTAGTGTCTTCTTATAAATCATTAACCAAGTGCTTATAAGCCATTGACCGAGTGCCTCCATAAAGAGCAAGATACCAAAGGTAAGAGGTGTGGAGCCCACTTTGGAGCAGAGGGTCCATCAGGGGTGGGGTAAGTGGTTGAGACATGAACAGAATAAAGTAGCTGAGACACAGCAGACAAGGGAGTCCAGAGGAGCAGGAGATGAGCTCAGTGGGAGGACTTTTTCATGCAAATAGCATTTGGGTTCAGTGTTGGATGACAGGAAAGCTGGAGTATAATGAGCAGAGGAAGGGCAGAGATTCGAGGATAGAAAAATTCAGGATTGTCAATTGTGAGCAGCCTGGAAGCATGAAGTATATGGTGTTTTGAAAATAAGGTTAGAATAATAGCATAAATAATGGGGGACTTTAAATGCTAAGGTATTTGAATGTTATTATGTTGGTACTAGGGAGTCATTTAGAGATGCCACTATGGGGACTGGTGTATTTATACCAGTGTTCTAGAAATAAAGATTCTTGGCAGGACAAAAATGCAGGGATTAGAGTAGGAAGAGCAGTTAGAGTCTGTTCTAACAGTGAAAGTCAGAATGATGAGGGTCTGACTTGGCCAGGGAAGTGGCCACAATAAGGATAAGATTAGAGCTGTATTGCAGAAGAGAACGACCAATGAGACTGGACAAGGGGCAAGGTGCTGGAGAGAAGATGTTGGGTCATGAGTCCAAATGACCTACAAGACGACCTCAGTACAGGAGTCATGCTGAGGCTGAGGTGAAAGCAGTCAGACGTGGAGTCTGGAATCTGGGGGAGCAAACAGAATAGAGATACAACTCTGGAAGTCGTTCCCAAGGCCACCTTCACATTGCTGGTTCAGATAATGAAAGGGAGAAAGTACAAAGAGAAGAGAACCCAAAACCACATCCAGGAACAGCGTCCATTTGCTGGAGTAATGGTTCAGGGAAAGACACAGATGCAGAGGGAGGTGGGGCAGAAGCTCTGGAAAGAGTTCCCAGCTGAAGGAGGTGGTCAACAATGTCAGATATTATAAAGAGACCACATTGTGAAGGGCAAGGGTGTGGACTATTGAGAGACTGGCAAGGAGTGACAGTCAAGGGCTGCAGGGAGCAGACAGTCTTGCTGGGTGAAGATCTGAGCTGATGGCAGGGAGATGAGGTAGAGCGAGATGCCTCTTTTACGAAGTTTGTTGAGCAAACGGAAAGAGGGCAGTTTGTATAAGTTTGTATAACAACAACCCCAAGGAGTTATTTATCTCAGAACACAATTTTTAATTTCAAACATGCAGAAAAGTTGCAGGAATATAAGTAAGACATAGAATATCTATGTTTTACTCAAATTTACCTTGTTCTCAACATTTTGCCATTGTTTTTATCATTTTCTCGCTCTCTTCCTACCGGTGTGTACACATATTTATGTAAATACGGCTGATCCTTGAACAACACAGATTTGAACTATACAGTCCACTTACACACAGGTTTTTAAATATTTTTACATCATATTGCTGCTTTTTCATTATCAGTGCATGAATTAATATACCTGTAAGTAAATATGAATTTCTTTTTCACATTATATTTTCACTTTTGATTCTAGTGCTAGTAATATTATAAGATCTACAGTGTTCTGCAGCATGTAATACAATATTGATGGACATACTGACAGACTATTCATCTTGTAAACAAATGACATAAACTTGTAATATCAATAAAAACAGTAGAGGATTGTCAAAGTATTTCTCTTATTTTAACACTTTCTTTTCCATAGCTTACTTTATTGTAAGAATGTAATACATATAAAACATACAAAATATGTATTAAGTGACTATGTTATCATGAAGCCTTCCAGCCAACAGCAGGTTATTAGTAGTTAAGTTTGGGGGGAGTCAAAAATTACATATGGATTTTCGACTACATGGGGGTCAGCACTCCCTGCATTGTTCAAGGGTCAACTGTGTATACTTGTACAAAGATATACATGCACATATATAGGTAAGATATTTTTCTGAACCTTTAGAGAAGAAATATGTATCCTAAATATATCAGTGTGTATTTACTAAGAACAAAAATAATCTCTTATATAACCATGGGTATATTATCAAAGTCAATAAATTTAACATTGATACAATACTTTTATCAACTGACCTAATAAATTCCTTTATAGCATTTTTCCTCCAAACCAGAGCAAGTATATAACTGAACTTTTTTTCCTTGTTTCTCAGCAGCAGCCCCTGGAGGGGTGGGGTAAGGTCTAGGTTAATTACAGTCTCCTCAATAGCATACACTTAAACCATGCATTAGTTGCCAAGAACTAGTTCCGAAGACTTAGGCAGAATATGGGTCCACCTAGGAAATGAGTAGAGGTTGTGGAAGGCAGAACTGTGTAGAGGGAAATGAGGCTGATCTCCATGTCTGCTAAGCTCATAGCCTGTTTATTGGAAGAATTCCTTTTTATTTTCCTTCTCAGTTTTACAAAAACAAAAACTTCTAAGTTTTTCAGCAAACAGTTCTTTATATCAGACCCATATTTTCTTTAGGCAAAGATGCATTTCTGAGCCTGTGTTAATACATCCATATCCGTGAAAATGGATCCTTCCTCGAAGCCAACGCCATCTCAAGGACTTTATTATTCGCTTGAGACCCTGCTGAAAACTTTCATTCTGGCCACTTCTCATTCTGGCCACATCTACCTGCTTTTCCTATGAAAACAAGTTCAAGACATTTCTCCTGGTCCCAACTATAAATGGCCTTGCCAAGGAAGGCAATTTGGCTTGAAGCAGAAGCTCCAAGCTTCAGGACAATGGCGAGTTTCTCCCCATTTCCCCACAGGCTCCAGCCGGTGAGGGACATAAAAGGTTTTCTTTTTTTTTTTTTTCCCTTCCAAGTCTGTTTACTTCTTTAATTTGTCTGTTTTTAACTCTGAGACAAAATATACCTGTTATTTTATCAACAATAAACACAAAGATCAATCTGAGCAGGAGGCACAAGCAGGCTGCTTCTGACCTGAATACATTTAGTAAGATTATTTGGCAATAGAGAAATTTGCTTGTTAATATCTGGATTTGTGGATCTTGGCGATCTCAGTATCTTTTACTTGACGAAAAGTATATCCCATTGTATTTCCTATTTTGACTTGGCTGACAGTAATCCCAGAGCTACAGTCAATACTCAATTCCAACAAATATGTTAGTAGAGATTTCTTTTATATTGTCTCTATTTACCATATAGACATGTATATTTGATTTGTCTTCTATTTACATCTCCATTTCCTTAATCTCTATGGGTTGCTATAGAAAACTGTCCACATATGGTTTTATTGGGCATGTCTTTAATATTAAAATTCTAAAATCATCTTTTGCAGCCAGTGAGCTATGCCTCATAAACATACTGTTCCTCACAGGACACTATCTCATTCTGACCACATCTACCTGCTTCTCCTATGAAAGCAAGTTTGAGACATTTCTCCTGGTCCCAACTATAAATGGCCTTGCCAAGGAAGGCAATTTGGCTTGGAGCAGAAGCTCTTAATTAAAATAGAAACGTCTTTCTTTGGATTACATCTTCAGTCCTGTGTTTATTGACTTTCTTCTGGGGAATTGGAGTCTGATGCTGACAGAAGCAAAAGGGAATGCTGAGCCCAGGGGAACACAACTTCCCAAGGCGACTTTTGTAGAAAAGGAAGAAAACATACATTTATAGAGATTTGAACCTATAGCCCCCAAAGCAGACATAGTGATGTAAACCAACTGTGCCTCAATAAACACAATTGGGGAAAAAAGAAAACCTGACCTTGAGGAGGGTTGTGCTCCCACATCTGTGGCAAAGAAAAGGGAGAGGGTGAGAGGGCAGTTTCCTCAGGGGTTACCCTCACTGTAACAATGTGGGCTCTAGTTGTTCACTGCAATGGGACAAAGAGAGCCCAGATCCCACCAACAAGTGTTACCTAGAGCCAAAGACAAACAGGTGTGTAAGGAACTTCGAAACGTTTCCCCTGTGACGTAGAAAATATCCCAAGGCAGGGAAGATACGTTCTTTGCTACAAGGAGTCAGAGAAGTTATAAAATAGATATGCAAGTGGGTCCATTTTTCCTTGCCTTGACCATAGGAAATGGACTATAGTGGAGGGGCCTTGGTGGTGGGTGTGCTGCGGTGACCTGCGTCTGAGGGTGTGAGCCTATGTCTCTGAGTCACATACAGTGTTGAAAATCAATGTTACCTCAAATAATAATAATGATAATGATGATAATAATAATAATGGCAGTATTAGTACATAAAAATAATAATAATAGCTAACTCTTGTATAGGCTATTCAAGTGCCAGGTACTATTCAGGCACTTAGACACACACGCACACACAATTCATGAGAGAGGTGTATTTCATCATTATCATTTTTACAGAAGAGGAAGCTAAGGATCAGAGAAAGTAAATAACTTGCCCAAAGTTACACAGGTAGTAAGGAGGTGAGATGGCCCTGGTACCCCAGAAATCTGGCCTCTGAGTTTGTATTTCCTACCCTTCTACTATACTCATCCTGCGGCCAGCATGCAACTTTCAGATGGCCCCTACCCCTACACAACTCATAGGAAACAGGCTCCCTGAGCCCTGAATAGGGTATAACATTGGTCTCAAGCCCCTGTGAAGTCCAGAGTAGACTTGCTCACTAGAACTGTGTCAGTCCATTCTCCTACTCATGGACCAGAAATGACATAGAAAGTCTAGTTCCATTATCTGAGTGTCTTTTGAAGAATTTCAGCACTTTTCAAACTTCCAGGAAGAAGGTGAGAATTTCAATCACTTGTTCATTCAAAACACTGTTATTAGGGGCCTACTTGCATTTTGTTGGGTTCCCGAGGGATAATAACTTGGCCTCGGTGTCCTCTACACTCAGGACATTGCAAGTTCAGCACATGACACCATGGGATGGAGAAGATGCTCCCCCAGCCAGGGAAGGCCTGACATCTGGATCCATCCTGCTATTAATCCTTTGTGTGACATCACTTAAGCCCACTGGGCCTCAGTTTCCACAGGTATAAAATGAAGGGTGGGATTGGACAATAAAACATCTTTTATTTTGGAGTATTACAAACACACTTAGCACTGAAATTTAATTCAGGGGCCTCCCTGGTGGTGCAAGGGGTTAAGTATCAGCACTATGACACAATCCGCAGCCACTGCAGCAGGAGTTTGATCCCCAGCCAGGGAGCTTTCCACACGGCGCAGCAGACCTCTCCTGCCTCACCCGCTGCTCCCCTCCGCAGTATACTCCAGTCCCTCTGCCTGTTCTGCTCCCCACTCTGTCTCTGGTGAATCCTCTTACCCCTCCACACCTCTGGCCTACACCCCAGTTCTTGTATGCATAGATAAATAAATCTTTTTAAAAAATAAAATTTAATTCAACTGTGGTTGCTGTTAATACTTCTAACTAAGATTTAGAGACATCTTCTGTACCAGTCATTGAGACAGGCCCTGCCACATACATCTCTAATTTCTCAAGCAGGCATCAAAGACAAAACAGAGCAATTAAGATGATGATTTGCTCAGGCTCTTGCAATAGGGAGAATGTTAATTAATGAGGAATGTATCGGAGAAAAAGGAGGGGACAGGGATTTTATAGACACATAGAGAGGGAGTCATCCCAAAGTCTTACTGGAGTCACCAGCAAGGATTATCTTAGAATATTCCACAGAAGCCAGGGTGGGACTTTGTAGTTACCCATTTCTGGAACACAAAGAGGGGTAGGAAATTCTTAGTTATCACTGCTTTCCAGGAGCACACTGCATAGGTCAAATTCAGTATTATCACAGGGGCCAAATGCATAACTAAGGGATAACTGAAACCACAAAATAAACTTGGAAAATCTTCCCAGAGTATATATTTTCACTTGCAATTGTGAGTGCAGAAACATTCTTTTATATAATACAGCACCTAAAGAGAGAATGAAGATATTTATGAATTTAAAGGTAAATCTTCAAAGAGATTTTGTCATTGAAATAGGACCCTTGGGCTAAATTCCAGTTCTCTCTCTCTCTCTTTCTCTCTCTCTCTCTCTCTCTCTCTCTCTCTCTCTCTCTCTCTCTCTCTCTCTCTCTCTCTCTCCTGTCTCCTCTCTCTCTCTCCTATCTCTATAGGGAACCTGTGTAGAAAAGTCTGAAAAGTATTTGTCTTTTATTCTCTTATTGAATTGTCACAACTTTTAAATTATGCATATGTGTTTTTTATCAAAGCTTCACGGGAACAATGTTCTTTTATATCATGTTTTGTTTCTTTGTGTGCCTCCATAACTATCTTTATTTCTAAGCTCAAATTTTTTTAAAGACAAACCTTCTATTTTGGAATGTTGCAACCACATTACAAAGATAGTACAGAGAGTTCCTATGTAGCCTTTACCGAGCTTCAGTTTAGGGTAACATTTATAATCCTGGGACTTTTGTCAAAACTAATAAAATTAACATTGACCATCCACTGCTGATTAAGCAACAGACTTGATTAAACACCAATTTTTACTGTTCCAGTATGAACGCATGATTCACGTTGTCCTTAACATAAATGTCTTTTGATTGACTGAAAGACCCTTTCTTGATATGTACTGAGTCCCTGCATCCTGGAGAACCAACAAAACCAACAGTCCTAAATTTAGGAGCATAAAGGATGCCGGGGGGAGGGGCTTGTGGTAGGCTCTGTGCTGCAGAGATTTGAGGAACCGTGACTACTATAAAATGTTATTACTGTGTTTGGATCTGAAATCATTTGCAAACAGATGAGCTGACTCTCCCACACATCGTGTGTCATCAGCTAGAACGGCCTCAGCACCCCAGGCCTGTCCCCAACTCTGGGCAGCGTTTCTGAGCCCAAGATGTGACCTTCATTAGCCCCTGCATTTGGGCTGCCTCTCCGGAGCCCAATGCTGAAAGGTTAGCACCTTTGAAATCAGATAAAGGATGTCAAGCCACAGCTGTGTTTGTTTTATAAATTAAAAGGCAAATCATTAAAATGATTGTTTTCCTGAAAATAAAGAGATTAAACAGGTCTCCCTTCTCCCCTGCTGCCTCCTAGTCTTTTTCCAATTTGTCTCCAAAGGACTCCAACTTCGTGTTAAAGAGCAAAGAATTATCTCTGTTTCAATCTTGGGGACTGGGCCAGCTCCATAACAATTATAATCTTTACCTGAACCCGCCCGGAGGCAAGGGGCCGCTGAAACGGAATTCTTTCCAGTATTAACTGCCATTCAAATGGATATAGGAGAATGACAGGGCCTGTTCCTTTAGTGTGGGGGCTCGGGAGGGGATTCTCAAACCTTCCTGTTTAGTACTTTTTCCTTAACCCTCTTCTGTGGAAGCTTTGGGGTATGTTGGGAATTTAAGGTTTTAATACAGAAAAAGGGGAAAGAGGATAAAATAAGCAAGTGAAAAGTGCTTAGGAAAGCACCTGGCATTGAGTAAATAGTCATTAAACTTAGTTATTGTTACAATATTTAAGAAGTCATGAGAGACATTTGTACTGAATTCTCCCCTTCTGCTTGGGGAGAAGTTCCGGAGGATGGCATGGTCAGAGAGGTGGTCCTGGGGGCCTTTACGGAGAAGATCTCAACTCATGTCCACAGAACAGGACATGAGGCATCAACTACGGTGCTAGCTAATAACTATGCAAAGTCCCTTTACCTGCATGATATTTCATCCTCATGTCAAGCCTATTAAGTAGCCATTATTTCATCCCCAATTTATAGATGGAGAAAGAGATTAAGAAACTAAAAGCAAAGCTCTGAGTCCCAGCAAGATCACCTTCCCTCCTCCCAGAGAGGTGTGGCCCACGCCAGGCACCGTCCTTCACAGCAGAGCCCTGCAGGAGCGGCCTTTGGTGTCCTTCCTCCTGCTGGACCCAGAGCAAGTTAACAGCAGAATCCACATCCTCTGTCTGTGCACCCACAAGGGCTAGCGCAGAGCCTCATTTGTGTGACTACTCCATAAAAAGTGTGTTAAATAAAAACACCCAGGCATTCTGCCCAAGAACTTTGTGCCCTTAGCCTGTTGACTAATCTCGCACTCCTGTTTCTTCTGAGACAAGAGGTTGAACCTGTGGCCTATTTTACCAAAACATCATGGACAATTAGCAATGCGAACTCTAAAATGCTCAAAGAATGCAAAAATGCAGCCAAT
Source organism: Scalopus aquaticus (assembly GCA_004024925.1). Lineage (NCBI taxonomy): Eukaryota > Metazoa > Chordata > Mammalia > Eulipotyphla > Talpidae > Scalopus > Scalopus aquaticus. Next base: position 217,409 of record PVIJ01000482.1, read on the forward strand.
GTAATTAATTGTGGTCAGTTTACTGTCCTCTATAATGAAAGAAGATCCTTAATTTTTTTTTTAATGTGGGAAAACAAAGAGCTTTCTCTCTTCAAGTCATCATGGAGGTTGTACTCCATGAGCCAAAGCTGAAGCAGTTTAAGAAGTAAATGGTGAAACAAAATTTGAGCCTGGAGGTTTCTAGAGTCAACCTGTAAAGAAAGTGGGCTGTGACAGGCTTCCCTGTGTCCATGTGAGACTCTGAGAATTGTGATAAACTTGGCTGTAGTGACAGGAAGTCACCAGGAGTAGGTTGCTGTCTGTCTATGGAGCTCCGCAGACGGGTCTGAAGGAGGAGTTCTGGAGTCCTCGGTGGTATTTTAAGCTTTTAATAATATTTCGTAGAAAGGCAGCAGGTACAGGGCCAGCAATGGGGCCGGGGGGGCTGGCAAGCCTACAGGCCTCCCAGTCTCCAGCACACCTTCACTCTTTCTGGGCTATCTGGCGTCTCTCGTGGCCTCTCTACTACACCCCAAATGGTCCTTGTGCCATGCTCTGTTCTCTCCTGCTGCCTTTTCTGCTGCTTTTGTTACTGCTGCTTATAAGCCAGTCTCTGGCTCAGGTGTGCCCAGTCACGCAGGCCCACACCCTTCTTCAGGTGCCCGCCACCAGGCATGCATGTAGGCCTGCAGAGGTCTATCATTGAGGGGAGGGAGGAAAAACCTGATGATTCTTTCATTTACCCTACACTCGCCCTTCTCCTTCTCCCAAAAAAGAAGAAAAAGGAGTGACCATCTTTTAAAATGATAATAATAAACAACATACAGCATAGACAGCAAACAAAAGAATAACACTAAAAAAAATGGACTCTTCCAGTTAACATGAGAAAAACTTAGGTGAAGAAAGCACCAACGTTGAACACTTGCTCAATTTCTGGAGCTCCCTTCAAGTCTCTGAACAGTCCACCAAAAAAAAAAAAAAAAAAATCTCTGAAGAAAAACTAAACAATGAGGAAAATGACTGAGTCCACTTTGCTTGGTTAAACAGGCACAAAGGACTGTATTTTATTTTTTTTTAAGGATTTATTTATTTATACATACAAGCTGGGGTACAGGCCAGAGGCATGGGGCAGCGAGAGGGTTCACCAAAGACAGAGTGGGGAGTAGAACAGGCAGATCAGAAATACACTGCTGAGGGGAGCAGCAGGCAAGGCAGAGGCAGGAGAGGTCTGCCGCACCATGTGGGATTCTCCCTGGCTGGGTGTTGAACTTGCATCGCGCGCGCTGCCGCTGCCAACAGCTCCACAGCGCAGCGCTCAACCGCTGCGCCACCAGGGAGGCCCAGGACTGTATTTTAAAAGCACTAAACGAACTCAGAGTAAAGACACAAGAAATCCTCAGAAAAATCCGGAAAACCAGTCCAGAAAACCCTGAGTGGTGGCAGCCCTAGCTACCAGCAGCTGGGTGAGGAGCCAGGTGGGAGCAGGGAAACGGTCCCCCTGCTTTCCTTCTGCCACACTTAATTCTGCCCTGGGACCTATATTATTTAATGATGTAGAACTTCCTTTTCCCCTAAAATTGAGTTTGAGCTGGGCCATGTCTGGTTCCCACAGTTGTGTGCAGGTTTGAGCCACTCTAGCTGCTGTAAAGAGGTCAGGTGGGGATTTGGAACAGCAGGGTGGCATCTCGCTGGGTTTAGGAGGTGGGATGGGCAGCAGAGGTTGAGGGGTACACTACTGTACTAAAGCCCCCCTTTAGCTCATCCAAAGGCAGAAACTAGCCATAATGAGATTGGTGCCAACTGAGCATTTAAGTTGTTGGCTTCTCAGCTTGTTCCTGCTAACATTTTCTAAAATTATCTAAAGAGTGCCTTGCTAGGAAAGCAAGCAGGGGAGGAGACATGGCTCCTGCTGACACAGGGGAACCCAGGAATTGGAAGGTGTGAAAAATAAGAGAGGGACTATCCTTCTTAGTCTCTGCAGAGGGAGTCAAGGATCCAGGCTTAACGGGGCCAGAAACAGCCTTTAGGTATTTATGATGTACTTTTCGGCATCCCTTCAGAGAGAGAAGGAAGGGGACATTCCTGACAGATGGAACAAGACAGGAGATGACACAGAGATGGAAAGAGCAATGCATTTTCAGTGTATCTCTTTTCCCAGTTAGATGCTAGAAGAGCAAGAGTTAAATTGAGAGAAAAAGGACTTGCGGATTGAAAGTGTGAAACTCCAGTTATCAGGAAGGACAATTCTCTTTGCAGAAATGCCCTTGGACACATTGCAAGAGTGCGACACAGTGGTGGCATGCGCAGATGCATAGGAAAAGCCGGCAAGAGGGTAGGCCCAGAGCTGGCTGTGGAGATGGAAAGGCAGAAGGGAGGCGGCAGGGGCTGAGGGCTGTTCTGGCCCCTTTGTCTCTCCAAAAATGTGTGGGCGGCTGCAAGTCCCAGAGGTTTGCTCCACTCCTGAGCAGCTCCCCTATTCCTGTTTATTCTTCTTCCTTTAATGGTATGATGAGCTCATGGTCCCCAGAGGTGCCAGGAATGAATTAGCCATTCAGCTCACTTCAGCATTAGCAGAAACCACAAGTGTCCTGAAGCAGGTAGGTCTCAGCTGCTTGTCTGAGGAGGTGGGTGGGTGGGTGGGCAACGACACCTCACACATGTGGTCCCTGCCTTCCAGGAACCCACAACTTAACCACACCAACTCCGAAAGCGAGCAAAGGGAGGGGCAGGGGCTCCCCTGCTGGGGAGAGGGGCTAGGTTGGCTGCTCCCACCACCAGAGAGCAAAGTGTTCCACTCCTCTTTGGAGAAAAATAATAATTTTCTCTTTCTTTTTGACTATTCTTGTTTGCTATGGCCGAGCCAGACTCTAAGGAAATATTCTTCTCCATTATCTCTTCATTTCTCTCTCAGTTCCTCCACCTGCACTGTGTGTGTGTGTGTGTGTGTGTGTGTGTGTGTATGAACCTGCACCTCTACCCCCCCAAACCCTCTACCCTCTACCTGCACCTCTACCCCCCCAAACCCTCACTCCTATCCAGCTGTGCCTAGTCTCCCATTCTCCTTTCTCAGATGGTCTCTTGACTCCACCTTTCCACAATACCCAAAAAAACCACCCACACTATTGTCCATTTATTCTGAATTTTCTCCCCACTTTAGCCCTGCCCCTCACTGCCTGCCTCCTCCAAGAGTCCTCACCACAGAGGGGAGGGAAGGGCACGTCAAGGGCGAGCCATTTGGTCCTGCCAGTCAAGTCCTTATTATCTGGCCGCACCGTCTTCCGCAAGTCCCTGCCGCTCCTAATGCAAAGTTTCCCTCTTTTTCCCTCTTACCATCCCCAGTGACCTCAACCTTCATGTCACTGACCTGTCCAGTACTCTTCCCACCCTCCTCCATGCCCTTCTCCACCCCAGTAACCTTTGTTCCACAGTGTGGTGACCACAGCTGGACCACATTACATGGTTCTGCCTCCTCCCCAAAACCTCAGCGCAGTGCTGTTTCTCTTCGGCCACAAGCTCTCACCTGCTGACTTCCCCACTTCCTTACCCCTCCTGAACCAGTTCTTCGTCCTCATCGGGTCTTCTCACTTCTTGACTGCTCATAACTCACACAGTCTAACAGCCCTCTTTCATCTACATTTTCCCACCAGTTAGCACTGCTGAAGCAGAGGAAAGAAATACTCCCTATGCAAAACTACCTTCTCTTCCAAAATGATAACAATGTATATTGTGCGCTTACTATAGGCTAGATACTACATTGTTCCAAGCACTTTGAGTGGATTGTCTCATTTAATCCTCATAATAACCCACCAGTTAAGTGCATTATTGCACTCGTTTTACGTGGATGCAATCCCAAAGCACAAAAATGGGAAGGAACTTGCCCAAGGTCATGTAGTTGGAAGCAGGATTCAAATCCAGAATCCATTACTTTGTACTGCCATTAACCAACTCTCACCCACCAAGTTACATAGTTGTTGAGTTTACTAAGATTTTGCTGGCAGTATTCTTGTACTTAGAAAGTTCTTGTGATTTATTCTAACCTGTTTAATGCTTCATACCATGGAGGACTCAATGAAGATATGTTGATAGTATTTAAATTACCAAAACCTGATTTGTACATAAAATTTAAGACACTCACATTTATGAAGTAAGCTCCAGATGTGAGATAGCTAAGAAGAGGAACACCTGCATGAAAAACAAACATGCATATTTGGGGGGGGGAGGCGATTCTTCTATTTAAATCATCAAACCTTAAGATGTTAATAATACTGTAATCTATGCTCATTCAGACACAAATTTCCAATGGTTGATGCATTGGCACCCAGATTTTTTTTAAAAAACAATGCTTATAATAAACAACTTTGTAGATAGTATCGTAAATATCTTTAACTCAAATTCTTAATGTGATATCAGAGAATAAGATGTTTTCATATTTAAAAACTGACCCCTGGAGCAAGGTAGCCTGTGACCATAAGGATACAAACAGGCTTCAGTGCTGAGGCAAAGGATATCTGAGAACGGTGTTGGGATTTTGAATGGCTTGAGTGGCTCACCAGAGCGTCATCAGAATTACTTGGTATGTGGAGCAATGGTAACGTGATATGTAGAAGTTATATCATCATGGTGTAAAAGTGCCTCCACCACCACCTGCAAGATAGGATTCGAACTGACAAAGTAGATGTGTCTAAAGCTCAGCCTCCTCTCTCAAACTAATCCCTCCAATGTCAAGGCAATGTCTACTAAACAATTAGACAGATGATCCCTCCCAGGCAGAGAGACGACCAGCGTGGCCGATTCCTGGCACATCTTTATGAATCAGTCAAAGGTAAAAGCCAAAACCAAACAAAAATAAAAACCTGCCAGGATGTTCTAAGTATAAATTCAAGATTTATAGAGAATTAAGTGGATGTCTTAAGGACCAGTGAATATATAAAGTAAGGATAGGCACGTTATAGTGCGTGCTCCAATAAATGAAGGGGAAGAACCGCCTAACAAGCAGATGGAGAATCAAAACTCAGGTTGCAGAGACTGTGGCAGTTGCAGCTGAGGTGAAACCTGTCAACCCCAGACTGGCTTCATTTCTCATTTAAGAACAGATGTCTTTCAGGAGTCAAGTGTCTGAAGGCAATTAACTAACACTAACTCAGTGGGCTACTATAAGCGTATCTGCTTGGCAATCAGCAAGTGCTTCCCAAAAGGATGGTGGGCAAGCATAATGGAAAATAAACTGGAAGCAGGAGAGGATGTGGGGAGCCTGGCTTTCCCGCCCATACTGGGCATGTGTATGCCATGACATTTGCGGCAAGAATCAGGCAGTCCAAATTAAAACTTAAAAAACACATGCACTTGGTACCAGCAGCCCCGCTTAGGAACACTGACCTACAGAAATGAAGGGACTCGAGGGCAATAATATGTTTGCAAGGCTATTTGTTGTGGTGGTGTGTGCTTGAGTAAAAAACTGAAATAAGCTGAAGGTGTCTCAGGACAGGACCAGTTGAATGTAATGGGCATCTGTTGGCTATTAATTTATCACCATCTGTCCCCTTCTTCGATTCTAAGAGAGACTCAATATCCTAGGTGTCCATTCCCTGGGAAAGGATAAGGAAAAACATTGATCTGAAGTGGACCTGAAATCTCCTGGTCCCTACCACTTCCAAGCTATGTGAGCTGAGTGTCTCTGCACTGCTTTAGCCCCATTCTCTTATCTGCAAAATGTTCCTTCCACACTTGCCCTTCCTACACAGTAAGGTTTTTAAGTGAGATGATACAAAACCATTTTGCAAACTTCTATGGATTCTACCAGTTTAAAAGACTAGATTTTGGAGCAGTCAGCTTCTATGTGTGCAGGCTAAACTTTGCATCTTCCTTCACCTCCAGGCTCCTATGGCCCTCACCCCCAATCCCCCACAGTGTGCCCACACAGAAGCCCAGGAGCAACAAGCCAGGTCCCTGAACTATGCCAGCTTACCCCTGGTTTTTTTCCACTTGGTGCTCCAGTCAACAATAACTTCTTTTTTTTTTTTTTGACCTGCAAATATATATATTTTAAATTTTTTTATTGTTATTTATCTCTTTTACATTTTGTATTCCCCTTGGGTAACCCATCACCAATTCACTGTGACCCATCACCATGGTCCCTTGTGTCCTTTTCTATTTTGAGCCCTTATCTTCTCCCTCCCTCTCTGGGTGTCTCTCTTATATTTGGTTCCCCCATATCCCTGTTATAAGTGAAACCATTCGATGTTTTTCTCTTTCTTTTTGGGTTACTTCGCTGACCATGATTCCTTCTAGTTCCATCCATGTCGCTGCAAATTGCATGTGTTTATCATTTTTGAATGCTGAATAGTATTCCCTTGTGTATATGTCCCACATCTTCTTGATCCAGTCATCTATTTTTGGGCATCTGGGTTGTTTCCATACTTTAGCTATTGTAACCAAAAAGGATGACGGCTGTAGGAACTAGCTGCTCTTGCCTTAGAAGGGATTTTCTCTCAGGTTTTCTTGCCCATGACTCATTGCTAAGATATTCCATCCATATCCATCATCTTTCCAAAGAGGACCATTTAAAATTTGCTTTTCGGATCCCAGCCCTCTTCTCTGCACTTATGATCACTGATACGCATTTAATCTAGGGAGACATAAAACACTCCCAGACTTTCCCTTTTTCTCAGCATCCTCTTGTTCACATTAACTGCCCTGCACTCCCTTGATTTTTCACTCAGTTTCCCATTCTCTGTGTCTAGAAAACTTCTCATTTCTTCTCCAATAGTGTAGGAATTAAGCAAATTTTTCTCCTAAAGTGGCTATCTTGGTTTCTTTTTTCCAAACAGAGGTGCCATTATGGGGTGGGTATGTGTGTGTGTGTGTGTGTGCGTGTGCGTGTGCGTGTGTGTGTGCGCATGTGTGTGTGTGTGTGTGTTTAAAGACTGAGGACTGAGTCACTTGGGGGATGAGCTGACATAATGAGTTTCTTGAACCAAACTTAACCCATTTGGTTATTAAGAAGCTGTTTTCTCCAGAGAGTGACTTGTAGGCCTAGACAGAAGAACAACATATGGGGGAACAAGTGGAGGCGAGGAGGGGATCTCAGGGGACCTAGAAGAAACACTGGGGGTGGCCCATGGTTAAATAGAAGCTGAATCATGTAGAAGGGAGGCCCCAGGTTGCCATTTGGCACTGGTGTCCAGGACTTGAGGACTCCTTCCCTCAGGCCCCTCCACAGCCTTCTTGGTTTCACAATCTTTCCATAGCCCAAAGGAGAAGACCCACAAAGAAATATCACAGAGGGCACATAGGTGGAAAAGTCAGACATCTTGGGTTTGGAATTTGACACTGCCCCTTATTAGTGCTACGACCTTGGGAAAGTCACCTCTTTGGGTTCCATTAGTCCCCTCTGAGAAGAGGGAATGATGAGGGAAAAATGCATATGGCAGCCCCTGCTCCCTGCTGCATGAATCTAAGAAGAGTTTGTGGTAAAATAGCAGCTCATTCTGCCCTCAGGGAGAAAATTAGTCCCACTATGGAAAAAAGTAAGTAAGTCCTACATGGTAGGTATTCATTGCAGCCCTGCAAAGAAGAACAAACTGCCCTTGACATGCTTGTTTGCTTCCATTTTGTCAGACTCCAGTCTAACCCTCTCAATATAGATCTGCATTTCTCCTTGGATAGACAGTTATTTTTTTTTTAAAGATTTCTTTATTTATGCATACAAAAACTGGGGTGTGGGCCAGAGATGTGGGGTGGTGAGAGGATTCACCAGAAACGAGTAGGGAGAAGAACAGGCAGATCGACTAAAGTACACTGCTGAGGAGAGCAGCGGGTGAGCCAGGAGAGATCTGCTGCGCCATGTGGAAATCTCACTGGCCTGGTATAGAACTTCTGCTGCAGTGACTGCAGATAGCTTCATAGTGCTGAGACTTAACACATTGCGTCACCCAGGAAGCCCATATTTCTTTTTTTAAAAAGGCATTTGTCACATGGTATGTATATGTATATGTGTACATGTACACACACACATATACATATATATATAAACTGAACCCTTGTCTCCATGCTCTTCGCAGACAATTACAGCTTGCTACTGGACTCAACAACCTCTCTGGATTACCTGAAGATTTACATGGTGCCCTAAAAGGAAAACCTAAGCCCTAATCCAGGTTCTGGCACTACTGTGTGACCGCAAACTAATCATTTACCCTCCTCAGGGTCTTGTTTATTCACATGAAATAAAACGTTGGCGGGCCTCCCTGGTGGCACCACGGGTTAAGTCGCAGCACTATGAAGCTATCCAGAGCCACTGCAGCACGAGTTTGATACCTGGCCAAGGAGATTCCCACATGGTGCAACAGACCTCTCCTGTCTCGCCCGATGCTCCCCTCAGCAGTAACTTCAGTAGATCCGCCTGTTCTGCTCCACACTCTGTCTCTGGTGAATCCTCTCACCACCACCACCCCACCCCCCACACACACACTCTGGCCTACACCCCAGCTTGTATGCATAAATAAATAAATCTTTAAAAAAAAATAAAGAAAATGTTGGAATCAGGAACTGACTATGGTTTCTTCCATCTCAGACATTAATGACTCTGGCCCTAAGTGATGTCTTGACTTTATCGCCCAACAGTAAATGCTCTCGCAGGCTGGACTCTCCCACAGGACTCTGAGTTAAGTATGACACATTCTGAGAGTCCCAAAGCCAGAGCCGCACAAGAGGAAGATACTATAGAGTCTAACTTTCCAGGAACTCAGTCAGAGGGCCACAAATTCAGGGACCCCCCCTCCGTACCCAAATCTGGCTCCATCGGGCCCTTCCACTTCCGCACAAGAGGAATTGAGTCTTAGTAGCTCCCAGGTGGAAGAGGATCTTCCCTGCTCCCCACGGTTCCTCACTGTCTACAGATGTGTCCCCACATAATGACTTTGTGAATGTGCCCCAAGGGCAAGGTGATCATGTATTCTGGAGAGAGAGAAACACCCTCACACACCTCCCCGAGGGTGAGGGAGACCCGGGACCATTGTGCTCCTGTTGGGCCCATTATGAACAGGTTCACTGGAACAAAGAGCTCAAGTTCCATGGGTGTCCATATGTCCCCCTGAAATCCACTGCAGCCCAGTCTCAAATAAGCCCCCATATGAGCACATGATGCCAACCAGGCTGGGAGCAGAAGCGAGTGAGTGGGGGAACCCTGGCATCACCCTGCCACAAAAATTCTAGCATCAGGGCAGATGCTGGTTGCAGCAAGAAAATGAGATGAGTGCAGCGTTTTCATGGCTCACAAGGCAAAGGGGAGCAGACACCGTTCCTGAGTTGTATGCTGACAGCTAAACTACCCTATCCCACCACGCCTCAGCTGGTCCCACGACCTGGGCCTCTGTCCACTGCCCCCTTCCCGTCAATAGTGGGCATTGTTCAGGAATCTCTTCCTTTTGTTTTTCCGTCCATTTGTACCTCGGCTCATTTGTTTTCCATTCTTGGGAGCAATTCATCTGCTCTTGGGCCCCGCAATGTCTTTCTCCCCTTGATTCCTAGACAAGATGCTTGGACAGGCCCATTGTCTTAACAGTGGCCAACGCACAATATTTAGTAAAAGTGGTGTTTTAAAAAGAAAACCCAATGGGGATTCCAGTTTCTAGCCATGGTAACTTCTGGGAAGTTTGGGAGCAGTGCTGCTGCTGTGTGTCTTGGCCTTTGTCTTCTTGTCTTCGTTTGGGCTTCAGAGTAGACCAAGTTCCACAGGGAAATCTGGGGAAAATTCTTGTGATACCAAGAAGACATGCAGAGCTCCCCCCTGCTCCTCTCTGCATCCTGGGATATTGTAAAGGCCTTGTAAAATTACACTGTACTGATGGAATGACAGGGGAAGTGTGCAAGGTCTTCTCTCCACTACCCCAAGGAGATACAGTCCTTCATGGCAGTCCCAGAGAAGTAACGTGGGGGAAAATGGCAAAAAGTCAATGGGAGCTCAGGGCAATTTGGACCCAGGCTGACTGTACCTAGGAAGGGCAGAGTCTGTTGGGAAGAGGTGCTGCAAAGCCCTGGCGTGGAAGTTCCAGAAAGGACCTAATTGTAGAGCACTTTGCGCCCTAGCAAGTTCTGCCCTGGGTGCGCCAGAGAAATTACTGTTGCTGGGAGCCTCATGGGTACAATTATCTCAGTTATTAATACATCACCAAGTGTGGGAGAGGGGGTGTGCCCAGCCCCATCCATAGGGCCCTTTTACTCAGGTTTTTATTTCTCTGTGGTATGGGAGGCCTCTCAATTATCCAGAGAATTGTAAAAATAACTAATAGTGTCTCTTGTCTCTAACAAAGTTGCACAGAATTATTGGGAGAAGAAATGCTGCTGGAGAAACGATTCTAAGAGTCTGCAGGGTTAGTTCTGCAAGAAGAAAAGAAACCTAAGAAATAGAGGGACAATATAACTCAAAGGGAAATATTTCTTTTCCTAAGCCTCAGGTTTTTCAAGCAGGATATGTTATAGGTAAGGAAAGTAGTTCCCAGCTAAGCTTTAGGTGACATGGGAAGGAACAGTCTCTTCACCCTCCACACAGCTCCAGAACTTGTGATGTGTGTTGTGGGCATGCACACATGTACACACACTTCTGCTCCAGCCCCAGTATCTACCAGCAGTCGGGTAATGTCACCAGTCCCACTGATTTGTGAGGAGGCCGTGTCATTGAGCCCAGCCACACAAAATTACCTCTTCAGCATGGTGGAGTCTCAGCACTTCTGGCAGAAATGCTTGGCCCTGGCAGGCTATCTCAGCAGGGCAGCTTGTTTTTGCTCATCAAACACCAGTAGCTTTCACCGAGAGCAGCAGAAAATGGGAGAAATGTGTCTGATCGCATCCGGGCTGTGTGTCAGCACTCTTCTGAGGCAGTTAGCTGGATTCTAGCTTTGAAGAAAAGGTTGTTATACTCTCATCCTGCCCCACATTATCAGTCAAGGAAACAGTTGGCAGGAACTTATCAGAAACTCAGCTGCCCTCCCAATACCTCCGGAGCAACCTGAGAGGGTCAGTTCTTGAGAAATAGACGCTAATGACAGATCTTGCTCTCCCTGCTAACCACCAGGCTCCCAGTGACCAAGAACAAATGGCTGCCCAGGAACAAATGATCGGGCCTCTCTTGTGTAATCTCTAGGACCATCTCCACTCCAACAGCTTCCTCTACATTTCGCTTTGGGTCCCACCAAACAATGTTCGAGGAGCAGGGGAAGCCCAATTAGAACCCAGGCATGAAGCTGGTTTGCACCTGCTCAGCAGTTCCAGAAGAAAACACCTTATGAGTGAGACCAGCTGTGACGTATCAGCGGATCAGGTAACGGAGAATGCCCCAACAAGTCATTCTTGTAACCAAGAACCCACAACTGCCTTCCTCATAGGAATTACCCTTGACTCCTTTCCTTGCTGCACAATTCTCTACCCAGACTAGAGAAGGGGGTGGCAATTTGAAAGACAGGATTCACATGTTTCACACTCAGCTTCAGGCCAATAGGCCCATCTCATATATCCAGCAGTGCAAAAGGGCGTCTTCCAAGATGATGAAGGCCCACCCTCTCCATAATGCTGCCTTGGCAAGTCAGAACTCTTAAGAAGAATGAACTTAAAAGACTGCCAATAGAGTATCTCTCTGGGCCTCCCTGGTGGCCCAAGGGATAAGTTATGAAGCTATAGGCAGCTACTGCAGCAAGAGTTCTATCCCTATCCAGGGAGCTCCCCACATGGCACAGTGGACCTCTCCTATCTCACCTGCTGCTCCCCTCAGTCAAGCTGCCTGTTCTGCTCCCCATTCTGTCTCTGGTGAATCCTCTCACCCCTCCACACCTCTGGCCTACACCCCAGCTCTTGCATGCATAAATAAATAAATCTTAAAAAAAAAAAAATCTCTGAACTACCCCCTTACACATCCTGAGGTTGAGAAGAGTAATTACACAGGGATCATCAAGACAGTAATTCAAGATGGTGGTGGAAGGCAAGGCTTACCTTATTTTATGGCTTATTATTCATTTATGTTTTTTGCTTTTTTAGGAAGTAGAATACACAATAAAGTCCATAGATCTTAAGTAGACAGTTTGGTGAATTTTTACAACACCCACCCCACCCCACTTATGCTGTAAGGACATTTCCAGCAGTCTGGGGGTCTCCCTCGAGCCCCTCGCACATGACCACCAAGCCCTAGAAGTGAGTGCTTTTCTGACTCCTGTCACTGTAGACAGTTTTGTCAATTCCAGAACTCCATGTGAAAAACTGGAATCAGGACACACATGTTTGCGTCTAGCTTCTTGCATTCAACATTTTACCTATGTTACTGGCTCATGTGGCTGGATGGAAGGACAGTTTGGTCCTTTTCCTTATAGAACTGTATTCCGTCCTATGAAAATCCCTACTTTGCTTTAGCCCCTTCTGGCATGAGTGAGAGAGAGCTGCGTGGATTTGGAGCTTCTGCTGGGCAACCTGGGGAGGGAGGCCAGAATCCAGGCATGGGGCACAGGAGATAAAAGGGGAGGGCTGACCGCAGAGGCCTCAGGAAGGAAGGAGGGGAGCCAGGCCTGCTGTCTTGAGCCATTTGTCTGAGCGCTCCTGCTGAGCTGGGAAGGAAACTTTCAGCCCAGCCTCTCCCCCAGCCCCCAGCGACAGCCAGCTGCTCCTAGACCATGAGCCCCCACCCCAAATGCCAGCTCCCCCAAGTCGAGAGGAACCCAGGGCCTCAGAGGCTGCTCCACAAACCAGTGTGAGGAGAGGCCCTTCATTTTATTTATTTCCCTCTGGCTGACCAGCCAAACCAGTCGAGCATGACAACAGTCTGCCCATTAATGCCGAGTGCCAGCCCCGAGCATCTGTTTCTATTTCTCTCCTGTTTCCCGTGGGTGGTGGGTGGGAGCTCACCGGCTCCTCTCCACTTTTCCCTCCTAATCACAGTCATTTGTTTTAACAGGACTGCAAGCGACTGTGGCACACACAAAAAAACCACCAGGCAGAGCTGCACAAAGCCAGCAGGCTCCAGCCTCTTCCACATCCCCTGGTCAGCCTAAAGGGAAATTAAAACAGCCCACTCTGCCATTATCCTCTTTCTTGCTTGTTCTGCAAGGCCTCTGGCTACTTTTAGAATTCTCCCACTGCCTGATGTGGCCTCCAAATATCTGACCATCCCGTCTCTGGTTTCCAAAGACAAAAGCCAGGACCTAGTTTACACATGCCCGATGCCTTAAATCTGAAGACCAAAGAATCGACCTTTGCAAGAGGGGCTGGCACAGCAGCTTTGGGAAGGAGAAATCGCTCTCCTGGGCATGGGCTTTCTAAGGGAGTCCTGGTCTTAATGAAAACAGAAGAGAGCTTGGGAAAATGTGAAAGGGGCTGATCGCCCAGATGAAAGAACTGCCCATGCCACCCTTGGCCACCCCCCCACCTGCCTTTTTCCACCCAAACCTAAACCTAAGAGAGCTGGATGGCCACGCTCAGCCCAAAACTTCACCCGACACCAGAATATCCCTGGTCCCCTCGTCACTGCCACACACCAAGCCTAACCCCAGGCCCAGCTGACCCCAGAGCCGGCCTCCAAGCCACGATCCTTCAGTTCTCCAGCCAGCCTCTCCCCCCACCCCAACACAAACACACTCTCTATAAGCCAAAGATATACCCTTGACCTCAGCCTCTTCACTCATTCAGCATCAGAACTGCTGCTGGTGTCTGTCTTAAGGTTCAAGCTCAAGAATGGTAGGGTGTGGGACGCTCTCTTGCTCCTGGATTTGTTGGACCACAGCCGGCCTCCACTCTGGTGCTCCCTTCCCAGGACCCTGTGCTGAGTCCCTGCGCTGATCCTCTCCATCTGTGAAATGGGATGTCAGTTCCCTTCCAGCCGACGCCATAGAATTGTCACCGCAAGGTAATAGGTGTTGAAACTCATTCAAATAACCGTGGCCATGAGGGGCTGGGGTGCCTGTAGGGATGAATCTGTGCCAGTCTCAATGGTGCTTTTTTTCTATACTGGGCCCAGGGGGTCTCTGCCTGCCTGGTGCCCTCCTTCATTAGGGGTTTGGATCTAAATGACAATCGCTGACTATTCATGAATAAGAGTCGAATTCTTGGCATCGATACTTAATGCCAAGTTATATGCCAAGCAGTTTCATCCTCTCATTTAATTCTCATAAAAGGTACTTGAGGTGAGTTTTATTAATCCATTGTATCTTGGGGAAAACTGAGGTCTAAGGAGGCTAAGCACTTGCCAAGAGCATATGAGTAGGGAACAGAGGAACCAAGATTAAACTTTAAAGTGACTTCTTTCAGTCACCAGGATATGCTGCTATTATGGGATGAATTGCATCTCCACCACTACGACCACCTAATTCTTACATTGAAACCCTGACCCCTCAGAATATTACTGTACTTGGAGATAGGGATTTAAAGAGGTAATTAAGGTAAAATAAGACCACTGGGGTCAATTTTAATCCAATCTGACTGATGGCTTCATAAGAAATGGGAGAGACACCAAAGAGGTGTGTACACAGGGAAAAGACTCAGGAAGGACATAAAGAGAAGACCACCACCAGCCAGCCAGAGACAGAGAGGCCTCAGAAGAAACCAGACCTGCATACTCCTTGATCGTGGACTTCCAGTCTCCATAACTGTGAGAAAATAAATTCTTATTACTTAAGCCACCCAGTCTGTGATATCTTATTATGGCGGCCCTAGAAAACGAACACAACTGCCTCAACCCTTCTTTTGAGAATGGCCCAAACCTTGCACATTGCTCAGCTGGCCACCTGGTCTGACCAGCACTCAGAGGAGGAAATAAGAAATCTGGGGAAGGACAGGAGAATGGGCACCAATGCCATCCCCCCACCCTGGGTGCTGGCTTAATGTTTTCAGCCATTTTTCACAGGGGTCCCTGGAGCACACTGTTCCCTTTTCACCTTCCTCCTCAGTAATGGATTTCCTCTGATGCCCCTCATCTCACCTGACTGGCAGAAGGTTCCCCAGTCCCTGCCAGCAGGAGCACAAATGCATATGGTGACTTGAGAACAAGCAGCGTGTGGACGTGAAGGAGGAAGTGTGTTCTGGCAGGGACACTCCAAGCAGTGGAGAGGTCTTGGAAGGGCAGACATGAGAAAGTTACACAAGAGGAGTCATCCTGGGCCAGTGTGAGTGGCTCTGATCAGGGATAGGCTTCAGAAATGCCCAGGTTCTATCCTTCCCTGCCTCATCAACCGCTGACTTTCTCCCTCTTCCTCCCCACTTGCAGGCATTGCCACTGGGCATGGAGCCAGGGGACATTTAACACACCGAGCCAAGCCAAGGACTAGCATTATGTCCCTCCTTGGGTCCACTGCAAGTATGGACAATAATTTCAAGACTTTGCTTTCCTTTCATCCTGAGACCTTGCCCCAGGCCCCTTGTGTTAGTTTCCTCTCTCTGCTGTCACACATCACCACGTGGCTAGGTGTCCAAAGAGCACGCATTTACCATCTTCCTATCCTGTAATCAGAAGCACGACCGTGGTCTCACTCTGTCTAGAACTGATGTGAGGGCAGGGCGCACTCCTTTCTGGTAGCTGCAAGCAGGGGAGACTTTCATTGATTTTTCCAGCTTCCCACATTCTTGGGCTCGTGGTTCCTTCCTCTATTATCAAAGCCAGCAGAGGCCCATCTTTCTCAAGTTAGGTCTCTGCCTCTGACCTCCCTGTATCCCTTTTTCACTTGAAAGGACCCTTGTGATTGCATTGAGCTTCCCTAGATAATCCAGGATGATCTCTTTATCTTAAATTCAATTGAGTCCCAATCTTAATTTTCCTTTGAAATTGTAGGATGTGTGTGACATATGACATCCGAGGCTCTAGGAATTAGGACCTGGATGTTGTGTGGAGGCCATTATACCACCTAGCGCAACCCTCACCCCCCCACCCCCGGGGCTTACTTCCCAGGAAGGAAAACATACTCTACAAAATGTGTTCTGTGCTCTTCCCTGCCCTTCTCTGCCATCTCCCATCTCACTGTCCCTTCACAATAAGCCCTATAGTTCAGCCCACCCAAATGTGGAAACAATATCGACAGACTCTGAGGTATCTTTCTGGATCCACTGGGCACTGTCCACAAGGCCTGTGTTGTCCACACCAAGGACTGGCCATAGGGACAGACGCTACTGGTAATGACTGAGGAGGGCAGGCTATATTCTCTGGGCCTCCTCATACCTCGTGAGTATGTACTTATCACACTGAGTTGAAGTTCCCATTTCTCAACCCTTGTGATCATGGTGGTCCAATCATCCAGAAGGAATTGATTCCTGAAAGACTTAAATGCACCAAAATGTCAGGTTGCTAATCCCAAATGCAGCTCAGACTGGCCAGAAGTCAGAATCCCTCTCTCCCAATATGGATCCCAATCCCTTACCCAATATGTTTGGTAAGGACAGAACCATAGGAAAAAGAACTTCAGTTGTCTGGAGGGGTTGTTTCCATCAAATCATGGAAGCTTGATGACTCACATTTTCCCAGCATCCAAAATACTCTTGCTAAATGGCCTGAGAGTTTCCCTCTGAGTTTTAAATCAGTGCTTCATAAACACACTAACCCCCACCATCACTGCTGCAAAATGATCCCAAATCTATAATTTCTTCCTTCCTGCCCTGTCAAAATACCTGAGAACAAACTCCCAAAGACCACATCCTTTTATGTAAGGCACCTGCTGGAGTTTTATCCATTCACAGATACCTATCTGGAAGAATCAACAGTCTTTGGGGTGGAGGAGAAGGGGAGGTGGGAGCGGTAGGGATGAGGAAAGTAGGTCCATCTTCTGCCTAGTCGAAAACTTTTCCATGCTTGTAAGATAGAATAAAATGAAGTTGGGAGAAGGACCTCAAAGTTCATCGAAATCCATTCCAATCATTTTTCAAGTGAGAAAGCTATAAACAGTTTGGGAAGTGAAAAGTTGTCTGCAGTGACTGCTGCTGTCATCTTCATCACCATCAGCACCACGATTAGGGCGTCTGGGTTCCACGGACCACTGATGAGTCACTTTGTTCAGGATTTTGTTTCAAGAACACTGTGTTTTCTGGCCACTCTTTATGTAGAGCCCCTCTAAACACCTCTGGCTGTAACAGAGACCAGGGGAACACCTCAAGTTCAGGAGTAGCTATGAGAAGCTAAGAGCTTCCTCCTGAGGAGGGCCCATAGGATCGCCCTGTCTCCAATTCCCCTGACTTGGACGTTTGCGGAGGGGCCGCCAAGTAATCAAGAAGCCTCTCTAAGTGGGATTCTGAGTCTACAGCCCAATGTGGGGGACTGCCAGGCGGCTCTAACTAATCACGGAGGCATTCCAACCTGGCGCCTTCCAGCTGAGATTTCATTTGATCATCACACTGACACTCCAGGATTACCCCAGCATTGCAGATATGGAGCCCGATGTGCACAGAGGATAAGTAACTTGCCAAGGTGGAGAGGCTACAAGTGGCAGACCCAGGGTGTGACTCTGAGGTCTGGTCCCTAATCCCGATCCAGTACCCCATTTCCCACCTCTCCTCTTTCTCTTTTACTCCTAATCTTCCCTTCCCCACAAAGCTGCCAGGGGGGTGACTCACACCCATTTCTTTGCCCAATCCCCTCCCCACCAGCCTGGCATGCTATTTCAGGAGGGAAGAATTTAGGGAGGAACACAGGAGTGGCTGTTTCCAATTCCAAACTCTAAAGCAGCCAAATAGAGCACCCAGTACAGGACCCTGCCCCTCAGGGGCTTCCTGAGTGATGAAGATGGTGTTGGTGGTGATGACAGTTGGAGGGAACAGGAGACTGAAATGTTAGAGACAGGGCAGGACAAACTGAATTAAGACTGTAATTTGCTAAACCCTGCACCGAAATCTTTGCCAGCCACAAATTGCTATGCTCATGCCTGAGTTTCCATTCCAACTCAAATGCTCCAAGTAGCCAACCTGGGGCCTGCCCAAGATCCCGGGGATGGAGCTGCTCAGACTCCCCTCAACCCCCCATAGCTCCTGACACCTTGGACACATCCTCCTCCTGGAGTCAGAAGCAGAGAGAAGTTTCTGCTGTCCCCACCCCTCGGACGGGTTTCCTGCCTGAGACAATGTGCTTGTCAAAGCCCCTCGGAATTGCCGGGGAAGGCACAATATAAACATTCATGTAGTTACAGGATAATAATTACACCTTCCCTGTACATAACACCTTTATTCCCCAGAGCAGCCAGTTCTCACATTATCTCATTAATCCTCCTGTCCCTGGGAGGCAGGGAGGGTCCGGTGTGATCACCCACATTTCCCTGAGGGAGAAGGGAGCGGGAGGGAAAGAGAAGGTGCTGGCCGGGGTCACACACTTTGTCATACAGTTTAGGTACAGTCAGAAAAACACAGAAACCCCTCCCCCCAGTATGGATATTTCCATACTCAGAAAATATCCAAGGTCCCCAGTGGTTGCCAGAAACTGCAGGTAGTACCAAACCCTGTATTTACTACGCTTTTTCCTATACGATGGCTTATTTTATAAATTGGGCACAGTAACAGATTAACAAGAGCTAATAATAGAATAGAACATTTATAACAATATAATGTAATAGAAATTTTGTGACTGTGGTCTCTCTTTCTCTCAAAATACTTTATTGAGGCCTCCCTGGTGGCCACTATCAAGCTATTGGCAGCCACTGCAGCATGAGTTCGATCCCGGGCCAGGGAGCTTCCCACATGGCGCAGCAGACCTCTCCTGTCTTGCCTGCTGCTCCCCTCAGCAGTGTATTTCAATCTGCCTGTTCTGCTCCCCACTCTGTCTCTGGTGAATCCTCTCACCCACCCCCACCTCTGACCTACACCCCCATTCCTGTATGCATAAATAAATAAAAATAAATCTTTTTTAAAAATACTTCATTGTGCATAATATTTTCAGACTTCAACTGACCACAGGTAACTGAGACCTAGGAAAACAAAACCACAGATGGGGGTGGGGGGGCTTCTGCTGTCATAATCACAATTCCCCTCAGTTGAGCATATTAGTGAGGCTACTCGAGACAGCCTCAGCCCTGTCAATGGCCTTGTAAGAATGGGACCTGAAGATACCCCATTTTACAGATGGGAGACTGAGCTCAGAAACTACGGGCCTCCCTTTCTCCCTCCCGCAAACACCTAACATTCTGCTCCCCTTTGGGTCTCCTTCCCAGAGTAATAGTGGGTAAACAAAGGCAGAGCTGTTAAGCGAAGGAGGGATACGGCCTCCTGGGGCCCCTGGGAGGTCAGAGCTGTAGCTGGGCAGGCCTGAGGCCACAAAATCAGCTCATTATGTAGCTTATGGAATCAATAGAAAAGGCCCAATTCAGCTAGCGCTGCAGCCCACCCTCGCCCCTCTTGCAGCCCCATTCCTGTTTCCTAGCTCATCCTTTTGACGTGGGGACAATTGCTGCTATTCATAACCACCCCGAGGCCACCTGCCACGGACCCATTCTCATGCACATGGAGCCAGAGATCAGGCACAAAGCAGGCCAATCTGGGGTTTTCCACCAGACCTGGGAGTGGATCCTCTGTGCATACCCCCTCCCCAAAGCCATTCAGGGCAGTGGGGCCTCTGCAGATCTGGGGATCCTGCCCCAGGAGGCTGAAGCTGGAGACCCCTATAGGCTGCTCACCACATGGGTCTCAAAGTTTTGAAGGAGGTTCACCCCATGGGAATTAAAGCCAGGTGGCCGTCCTGACAGCACATGCTTTGAGAGGCCCAAGTCTCACCCACCCACCCACCCACACACACACACACACGCACACACAGGGGAAATGGCACCAGCTCCAACTGGCTCAAGTGGGCTGAGTGGTAAATTTTCAGGAATTTTGTGAGATGGCTGATATCACCTTGGTGGCTTAAAAACAGCCATGGTGGGAGTATTTAAATGCTGTCAATCAGCAAATGCTACAGATCAGATCCACCTTCCCCCAGCCAATTGTTAAACTTTAACCAGTCCACCACTGCCTGGGGGTCAGAGCAGCAGTCTTCTCAGAACATCTAGGGCAGTGAGAAAAAGAAGACCAAAATCTCAGAAGCCAAGTAGAAGGGTGAGGGGCGGTCTTTTTTACAAACGTGAGTTGCCCGCTGAGTTTCTGGGCATATCTTGTGCATTGGAGAAATGTTATCCTCTAAGCTCCTTCTGAACAGAGATGTTATTTGGACCCAAAGAAGGAGTTCACAGTGTGGAGAGATTGTTCACCCTTAGCTGTCAGAGCTTTGCATTGGGACATCACCCTAGGCGCTGAACCATGGCTTCTGCACAATTGTTGCAATTTTTTCATGAATTAGACTGAACTTAATTCTTAGGTTTCAGTTTCCTCCAGTTGGATAAACCTCTAAGTGTCAGAAGCAAAATTTTCTAAACAAAGCTTTTATCCTACTGGCTAGAATTCAGTTGCTGCCTTTGACTCTGTGATAATGACAAGGCCTTTCTGGACTGAGCCCTGAGAGTTGAGCCTGTAACTGGGGCTTCATATGGAACTTCTCAGGGTGCATTGCAAAGTGACATTAACATGGCCCAACTGATTTTATCAAAACAATCACAATTTCTTTATATTGGGAACAGAAGGGCAAGAACAGATCCTCCGTGGCTGGCTCTGGAGGTAATTTTCACAGTGAGATGCCTAAAACCAAGGACAGTGAAGGGAACTGCAGGCTCCAGAGGCTGTTGCTTTATGCTTGAGTGTAAAGGAATTAACAGTGCGAAAATCAGCAAGCTACTGCCAAACTCCCAAAAGCCATCAAGTGAATGTTCATATAAAAGTTTACAAATGCTGGCTCTTTGCAAGGCATTTATATCGCCCAGTTCATTGATTCAGGCCCTCTCACCCTTTCACCAGGCTTTTCTCAAGCACTCCAGACCTCCAAAATCTCTCCCTGCTCAAAAGTTCTCCTTGCTCGGACCTCCCTGGTGGCACAAAGGGTTAAGTCTCAGACCTATGAAGCTATCAGCAGACACTGCAGCACGAGTTCAATTCCTGGCCAGTGAGCTAACCCACATGACACAGCAGACCTCTCCTGCCTGGCCTGCTGTTCCCCTCAGCAGCAATGTAGTTCAGTAGATCCGCCTGTTCTGCTCCCCACTCTGTCTCTGGTGAATCTCTCACCGCCCCACACCTCTGGCCTACATCCCAGATCTTGTATGCATAAATAAATAAATCTTAAAAATAAAAAATAAGGTCTCCCTGCTCAAACCCATAAGTCTTTTCTATGGGTTGCAGCTCTTCTAACAGGAAGGGGGAGACTTCAATATCACTTATTCATTCATGCAACACCTATCATGTCCCAGGCATGTTTCTAGAACCACTGGAATTGCAACAAAGCACAGATGAACTGTCCCCACTTTGGGAGAGATGGCCAAGTAAATAGAAAATTTAGAGCACATCTGGGAGGGTCCCCTTCCCTGGTCTCGATACATCAACAAAGGCTTCCCCAAAGCAATAGTTCGTTCAGATGTGACCTAAAGGACAAGTAGGAAATACCTATAATAGGAGCCCGCAAACTTCTTCTGTAAAGGTCCCTACAGCCCCCGACAGTAAGCTATCCAGAGAGGAAATATCGATATTTCAGGCTTTGTGGGCACCTAGTGTCTCACTCTGCCATGGCAGCACAAAAGCAGTGCCAGGCAACAGGGAAACAAGTGAGCAGGGCTGTGTGAAGCTTTATGGGAACTGAAATTTGAATTTCAAGATGTCCAGGGTCACAACACAAACTATTGTTCTGTTGGGATTTTTTTGTCTACGATTTAAAAATGTAAAAATCTTTCTGATCTCGAGAGCCAGGTTTGGCCCAGGGACATTTGTTTGCTGATCCCTGAAATAAAGGTGAGTGTGGGTCAAACAAATATTTGTTGAGGGCCTACTAAGTGTCAGGTACTATCAGAGGGGGTACTTTTGACTGAGTGGCCAGGAAAGGCTTTCTGAAGAGATGGCATTTGAGCTGAGTCCTAAACCACAGACCAGCTTTATGGGGTGATGTAACACTTAAATTCTTACAATTAGCTGTGAAGAGAGATTAACTAAGGCTCATTTTACAAGTGAGAAAACAGAGACCCAGCAAGGTTCAGTAAGTCACCCAAAGCCACAAAGCTCCTAGGTGGCAGAGTAGGGATTTCAACTGCTCTGGGTTCAAACCCTTAACTAACTACATGACCTTGGCTAGTGACCTCATCTCAGAGCCCCCACGCACTAATTACAAGTTTCCCCTTTTTACTATCAAGAAGCATGTCTAGTGAAGTTTGTGCATTCAAAAGGTATATGCCAGGATTGTGCTAGGCGCTTGGAACAATGAACAAAACAAAGATCCCTGTGCCCTCAGAAGTCCGGGAGGGTGAGTGGAATTTTTAGATAGGTGGTTATGGACAATCTCATCGAGAAAGAGGCATTCAAACAGGCCAAAGGAGATGAGGGCCTTACCCATAGCTATGCCAGCACTTTGATGGCGGGTAACGGGAATGGTAAGCACCGAGATTCAGGATGGAAGGATGCTGATGTGCTCAAAGAAGAGCAGAGGGGTCCGTGTGGCTGTAGCAAAATAAGAGATGTGGGAAGTGGTAGGAGATGACTCTGACAGGGAGGTGATGGGCGGATAAGAAAGGGCACTTTGGTTTTACATGAAGTTCTTTGCTATCTCGAGGCTCAAGAATCTACATCCCACTAGGTCCCTCACTCTGTGATCCTGTGGTTCTGTGACAGAAGGGGCAGCGTGAGTGCCCACCATCACCCCTAAGCCTGTCAGCTAGGCTCTGCACTAAGCAGTCACCCCAGGAGAGAGGGGTGAGGAAAAGACTGGGAAAGACTCTTCATCAGATTCAGACTGGAGAACATTAGGTAGTGAGTCCATTATGTGCAGCAGGAAATGGCCGAGGTCACACAAACTCCCTAATTCTGAAAGTTCCCTGGTTCTTAGTGCATTACAAGTTTCAGGGATCACGCAGGGAAGGATCAAAGTTTCTTTCCAAATTCTTGGTATTCTGCAAAACTCCCCTGGGTCTAGTCCCATCCTTGGGGCATTAGACTGACAGGCAGCCTAAGATCCAGGCTATTTTTCTAAAACAGACCCTCCCCCCACCAGCTCTTGGTTGGGGAGGGTTTGAAGTGGAGGTTAGAGAAGGAGGGGAAGGAAGATTTCCAGCCACCCTAGGACAGACTTGACACTCGCCCCCCAGTTCCTCTTAGGCATTCAGCTTACTCTCTCTCCAGGCCTTCCCAGTTCTTTCTTTGGAGAATTTGTTCACTTTTATTTCTCCGACATCCGTTTCTGAGTTCCTTTGCTCTAAATAGTTCAGTAAAGGCCTCAAACTGGGTAAGGGACTGTGACTTAGATCCCTGGGATTCCTAAAGGTCCCCAGTCTCCTGTCACCCTGAGGAAGCAGCAGAGGGCCAGGAGGCCAGGCCAGTTTCCGTGAGATGCCCCCACAGACCTGGTCTGGAGGCAGATACAGAGACACACAGCTCTCCCAACTCTCCCCTGAAATAGACTTTTTTGTGTGAGCCCCAGAGCATTTCTTCTTAAGGAATTTCTTCCTTAAGGAATCTGAAACTAGCCAGGTTCCAGTTCTGCCAAGAAATCCACTTTTAGTCAAGGAAAAATCTTGGAGCCAAAAGTTCCACCACCCCACCCCACCCCAACCCACACCGCAGGGCACCTGTAAAAAAATCCATTGTCTTGTCTGAGCTCAGTGTGAATTCTTCTGCCTTTAAAAATGTTGGTTTGTTTTTTCCTGCTCTTTGCCGACTGCTATAATATCACTAGATGCAGTTCCTCCACCTTCCTTGTTCCCCTCAACTAGCATCTCTTCCCTTTTGACTCCTTTTTTGCATCTCTGAGATCCTCACAGGGCTTTGTCCTAAATTCTCCCTCCCCAGGGAATTGCCAAATAATCAAGTAGCCAGTTCATTTACTGTTCCATTCATCCCCTAACACTGCAGGAATGCGCTAATTTTGTTACAGGGCAGGGAGAGGGGCACCCCAGAACCCCCAAACCTGCCCAATCTAATTAGGTTCTGCCATCCGCTGCATCAACGCAAAACATATAAGACCTTTAGTGGAAAGAAACTTAAATACAATTAGAAAAGACAGAGAATATAGTTTTAAATCAAGTACCCAACGTTACCCATCCCCTCATGGGTAAAAGTCCACCCAAATGGACTTTGGGTCCATTTGGCACAAAGCAAGGCCCGAAAGCCTGCCACAAGTATAAAACATCTTTCGGCAGGAACCCATAGAAAAGGGCCAGAAACAGCCAGACAATTCTGGGAGGAAAAGAACAAAATCAAGATCAACGTTGTCATCATTAAACTCCCCCCAGGTCTCTCTCCCACATCTGTTTCAATCAGTCCAGGCATCTTCTTCACATGTCTCTCTGTTCCTTGCGCCTCTCCTGGCTCTCCATCCTGCTTCCTTCTTTCTCCAGTGTCCTGTCTCTCCTACTTCAGCTTCTTATCTCTCCTGCTCAGCTCCACCCTCCCTTGGGTGGGGCAGGGAACCTGGGTCCCTTCCCTTTTCCTACGGACCACCCTGTTACAATTTAACTAAGGTTTTCTTAAAAACGCTTCTAAGGGGTTTAGAAATGCACAGAGACAAAGCTTTTTTTTTTCTTTTAAAAAACTTTATTTTTAATGATAAGACTTGTGTTTCAATATTCAGGATGCAAAGAAATTGATTCCTGGGGAGATGACTATCCCCCAGCCAGAAAGGAAAGATGTCACCTTTCACCCCCTTTGTCTTCTATCCTGGGTTCAACTGGACTGTCTTCCCTTACCTTTCAATAGAAAATGCTCTTGTTGCAAACATAGGAGAGCAGTCAGCCAGCTGACTACTAGAGAGTTAATCCCACTGATAGGAACTCTGGTCTAAAAACCCAGCCAAAGTCTTTATTACCTTAGTCAAGAAGCACCTGCAGCCTCAACAATCTCAGAACCCGAAAAAGGTGAGGTGGGTGCAGAGGCAGTTCCCGGGAGAGGAGGCAGGTGCCTTGATGACCAGGCCAGGGGCCTAGCAGTTAAGGGCCCGGTGCAGGGTTTCTACTGCTCTGCCTGGTTTCTGAAACTTCCTTAAACACCAACTGTGCCAGCTTGGGAAAGTTACTGAACATCTTCATGCCTCAGGCACATTTATAGAGCAGGGATAATAAAAATAGCTACTTTTGAGGGTTGTTACAAGGATTAAATTAGATAATATATGCAAAACAATTTAAAGTGTCTGATGAATCATAAGCATTATTATAAACATGAGTTATTTTGTATCACTACCATTTAGCGATATGCAATACAAGGTAAAAATCACACATCTCTCTGGTGGCTGGCCAAAGCAAGGCTGAGCAAATACTTCATTTCTTCAGATATTTGTACGCACAGGGTGTTGCCTGCCCCAAATGCAGAGCCTTTAGAACTCTCAGTCCTGCTGAGGTGCTTCTGCCCTAATCCTGCCTCCCAGCCCCATTTCCCCCTTCCTGGCACTCAGCCACCAGTCCCAGCCCCACACCAACGTCAGAGAGGGAAGAAACGGAGAGCCTGGGCTATGTCCTCCAGGCCTGGAGGTGTGGGGCAGGGAGCAGCAACAGTGGGGACCTAGGAGTGAAGTCCCCAGCCAAAAGTGACCGAGCAAGCATGAGACAGTCACGCTCTCTTCCTGTCACACACAAGCCCCAGCACACACCTTACCACATCGCAACACACAGAGCACATCCGGCACTCCACGAGTTCCCGACACACAGACCCTGAAATACTATAGAACACAGCACCACAACACCCCCAGCCCTACACACACAACATCTTCAAGAGTGCACAGCACCCCCAGACATCATAGCACCGTCAACACACACAGTACTCCCAGCAAGCACAGCACCCCAACACACACACTACTGGGAGCCCAAGGGGCCTCCGGCACTCCACACGGAGAGTGCCCAGGAGGTTTCTCCCGGAGAGTCCCCAGCAGGGAAGCACTCAGCCAGACTGCTGTGGCGCTGGAGCGGCAGGTGAGAGCCGGTGGCAGAACAGGACACAGACCCTGGAGCTGGAGGGACTGGGAGTCTGTGCTCATCTGTGTGCTCACTGTGGCTCAGGGCAAGAGAGGTCAAGGAGCCTTGGTTTCCGTGCCTGTACAGCAATACCAATGTCTATATTAGGAGAGTTCTTTTAGGATGAACTACTAATCACTAGAACGTTTTCAGTGTGAATGCCTGGTGTGTAGTCAGTGCCCTATAAAGGGTAACGGTAGTGGGTGTCACTGTTCATGGCTCTTACTATTGCCAAGAGTAGGGCAGGCAAAGGGAGAGTCTCCAGATGAAACATCCAATGAAGGAAACCTTCCCACCCCAGAAATAAATCATTGCCCTTTGTTCTCTCAGTAAGTTTCTACTTAGAAACTCGATCTGCAACTTGGGTCCTTAAAAAGGGAAAAGACATTAGCTAATCTATTGAGTCACATTATCAACCCAAACCACTCATTTAATCAGAAGAATCTTTGGTTTGCTGTCCCAACCTCCTGCCAAGGCAAGAGACAGTGTGGATGTGCTTCCCGTGGCTGGAGGGAACACCTGCTCTCATCTCCCACATAAACAGCCCCCAAAACAGAGCCCTGGGCAGGACACCAATTGAGTCAGTAATGACCATGTCCCAGGCTGGAACTTTCACCGAGGGGGTCGCTCTCAGCCATGCCTGTCTCATCTTCCTCTTAGACAATGGTTCTTTCCCTTTTTAGGATCCCAGATCCCTTTGAAAATTTGGAAAAAGGAACAACTTCTTTCTTGCACTTTGTTCTGGCTGACTTCTGGGTCCCCTTACATCCCTCTTCCAGAAGATGGAGAACACCAGAGCACTTCCAGTCTTGGCCATTCCCTGCAGAGCCGACTGCAGTTTGGCTTCCCTGAGGAGCTGAGAGCTCTTCCACCTGGCGCCTGCATGGAGCCAGCTTGTTAAGTGAGCAACCCAGAATGCACCACACGTCTTAGAGCTTCAAGTTCTGGCAGTGAACCCAAAAAGCACCAGGCCAGGGGCACACACATGCCCTCTCTCCCTCCAGCAGCAGGGAGGGAGTTGCAGGAGCTTGTATAACTGCACAATTTTTAGATTTGCTACCCTGCCCCCACATTTGTGAAGAAAAATGGATCAATTCTCCAATATCCTACAGCCAGAGAAGAGTCGGGGTTCCTGACCAGGCGTCAGGGAGCAGGGAGGTTCTCAACCAAAGTAGAAGCTCGACAGCCATAAGGAACACAAACTAGGTGGCCACTGTCCTGGGATCCAGAGTCCTCATTTAGTGGGTTAAGTCTCAGCACTATGAAGCTGTCTGCAGGCACTGCAGCACAAGTTCAATCCCCAGCCAGGGAGCTTCCCACATGGCACAGCAGACATCTCCTGCCTCGCCTGCTAATTACCTCAGCAGTGTGCTTCAGTCGATCTTCCTGTTCTGCTCCCCGCTCTGTCTCTGGTGAACCCTCTCACCGCCCCCCACACCCACACTTCTGGCCTACACCCCAGCTTGTGTGCATAAATAAAAAAATCTTAAAAAAAAAATGCTCTGAGCCTAGGCAACCCATGTCCTCAACTACCCATGTGATAGCAACTATTATTAAACTCACTTTATAGATAGGGGAGCAGGCACACACAGGTAAAAATAACTTGTCAGGATCCCAGCATGGAAGAGCTGGGATTTGGCCCCAGGGAATCTAACGCCAGAGCCCCAACTGCTCACCTCTACTCTACACCTCCTCTGCCATCCTCTGCCTCATCATTGTTACTAGAGATAGAGTGATTCAAAAAGAGGAGAAAAAATAAACTTTCCCACAGTGCTCACCTCTGGCATCCTCTCCTATGAGGTCATGCCCCCAACAGATTTGAATCTACAGAAGTGAAGAACTGTCAAGTGGTTTTGCTCCCCATCTGCCCATGAATTTCAGATGCCCAAAAACAAATCCACAAGGGAGGGACAGGTGCTGAGTTCAATACCAAAGGGCTCACTTCTTTATCATATAAGGGCATCCAGGTCTTCAGACTAGGACCAGACGGCCTCACCCCTGTATTTCTCCACCCAGACGTCCTCCTCAGGTAAGGACGACATCATGACCATGGACAATCCCATTCCTACAGCACGGCTGCCAGTGTCCTAGCATCTGGACCAAGACTCTGAGCAGATAACCTGGAAGCCACCAAAGTCACCAGAATACTTTCATCCGAGTTATGGGACTCAAGATGTTGCTTTCTGCCAAAGGACTACAAGTAAAGAATGTTCTGAGGGTCGCCCTGGTGGCGCAAGGGGTTAAGTCTCAGCACCATGAAGCTATCAGCAGCCACTGCAGCACGAGTTCGATCCAAGGCCAGGGAGCTTCCCACATGGCACAGCAGACCTCTCCTGCCTCGCCTGCTGCTCCCCTCAGCAGTGAACTTCAGTCAATCCACCTGTTCTGCTCCCCTCTCTGTCTCTGGTGAATCCTCTTACCCGCCCCCCAACACACACCTCTGGCATGCACCCCAGCTCTTGTATGTATAAATAAATAAATATTTAAAAAAAAAAAGAGTTCTGAGCCGAGGCAGCCCGTGTCCTAAGTCATCCATGGCTCCCAGAGAGCCTCAGGACAAGCTGCTGCCCGACCCCTGCTGAGCACGCTGCCTACAGCGCAGGCTGTGTCCAGACGCCAACAGTCTACTTCATGGTAACCTTTCTCCCAACAATGTCATGGTGTTGAAAACAGGATTGTATTTTTTACCAAAATCACACATGTGCCTTTAGACCCCTGGCGATACTACGATACTAAAAGCAGCTTCATCCAAAATGCCATAGGCTCCCCACGGAGAAGTCACAAATTGATTCTATAATATTCTGCTCTCAATGTGTGAGAACAGCATGAAAACAAAATGCATCTTTGTCACCATGCTGGAGACTTAATGTAAAACCCCAGAAATTACTGATACACAACTTGATTTCTTCCCATAATATTGTCATCTTTCCAGCAACCCTTTGGTTGACTTTTCTTGTGAAGGACCAAAGTGAGAAAACAGGTTAGAAGATGGCCTGGCTGGTGGTGCAAGGGGTTAAATCTCAGCACTATGAAGTTATAGGCAGCCACTGCAGCACGAGTTCGATCCCCAGCCAGGGATGTAACCCACATGGCACAGCAGACCTCTCCTGTCTCACCCGCTGCTGCCCTCAGCAGTGTATTTCAGTAGATCTGCCTGTTCTGCTCCCCACTCTGTCTGGTGAATACTCTCACCGCTCCCCCCCAACACTTCTGGCCTACACCCCAACTCTTGTATGCATAAATAAATCTTTAAAAAAAAAAAAAGAAAAGAATGAGGGTTAGAAGATCTAAATGGAATCCATAAAACAGCCTCTTTTCTAGATTTGGAAAATAAGACCCCTCCAGAGAAGTTATATCACGTCACCTGGTAAATGTCTGGGAAGGTCCCTGTGTTTAGAAACACAAACTTCAGTTGGAGGACTCACTCGTTCTGCCCCTCCCATACTCCTTAGAACTTGGTGAAGTACTTAGACGCCTTGAGGACCTCATCTGTTCAAGGAGACCATAAGCCCCATCTCACGGAATAGATGCAAGCATTACACCGGATACTGTGCTGTGGAAGAGCTTCATAAAATGTAACAGGTTGTACAAACACAGTGTATTATGAATGGCATGGCTCACCAATACCCATGTTGTTCCTTTCTCTATTAAAAAGATCAGAGAAGCAACGGTAGATGTTGGGAATGTTTGTGCTGGCTTGACGCACATCGGGTTCTCTTTTAATTAAGATCCTATCTTTTCTTTTCCTCAGGATGAGGTAGAGCCTGGCCTGGCCTTAACAGCCTCCAGACCAGCATATGTCACTGCTGTCAGCCAAGGACAAAACCCAAAAGGAGAAGGGAGAAAAATAAATCTTTTGTTTTTGAAGCTAAATAGCCCAAAATGCAGCTAGAAAAGTTCCATAAAGGTTTGGCTTTCACTAACACAGAGTGGAAACAAAGCTGACCCCTCCCCTGGCCATGCCCTCTGACCCAGGCCAGGAAGACCTCTGCTCTCTCAGTCTCCTGGCTGGCTTCTGGCTTTTCCTCTGGGGCTGTCTGCCTTTGGGGGCTGGGGAAGGCATGTTTAACACCAACCCCAGCATCCAAAAGGCAAGGGGTGGGGGAATGGGGGGAGGCCATGGGGGGGGGGTTACTGATAAATATTCAAGAATAGTGTTTTGGGTCTGCTGCAGTTTCTCATGTGAGGTGGGTTTGGAGGGAGGAATGTATGATAGAAATGACCTCCTGCCCCCACCTTTGGAAATACAGGGCTCAGGTGAACCCCTTTCCTTGTTTCTCCCCACCACCCCCTACCCTCACCCTGTCTACATTAAACTCACTTTGCCCATTTAACAAGGGCCGCTGTGTTTCCTGTGCTCTGTTCAGCACAGGGTCTGTGTCCACAGATGCTCAAAAAGCCCATCAATCCCTTTAGCCACTATGACACCACTGATGGTGATTCTTTGCTGTCAAAGCTGCCACTGTTCAGTCCTAGAGCTGGGAAGCGTAATCTATCCTTCCTCACCTCTCTGCAGTCAGAGGGAAGCCCTGTGCCCTCAGATGAACTCAAGTGCAAACAAAAGGGGTAAGAAAGTTGAGGTGACTTCCATTCAGGGTGTGTGTGGGTATTTCTGCTTTGCCACAGTCAGTCCCACCACAGCAGGAATATTCTATCAGCAGGAATTGGCAGCAAGTGGAGGCAGAAAGAACAGAGAGACCTGGAAAGTAAAGGATGAGGTTTGAGGCCCATCTTTGACTGAAGTTTTCTCATTAGTAAAATGGAGAAAAGGAAATTGATCTGCTCTATCTCATGGAGAAATGGGTGGAGGGAAGGCAAGAGTGATTTTGGAGGCACCTGGTGGACATTGCACTTGAGACAGGACAGTACAGCCCTGGCTTCTGTGGTCTTCACTCAGTTGCAGGGGCAGTGGCCAAGGTCTTGGCAGTAACAAGATGATCCTAGAGCAGATCTGAGACATATTATGCGGAGCAGAGGCCCCACAAGTCCTTCATGGACATGATCTCATTTAACTCCCACATTGGCCTTGTAGAGTGGGTACTTCTCTTATCCCACTTTACATGGTGAGGAAACCGGCCCAGCAAGGTTGAGTAACAGGTACAAGGCCACACAAGATACTTAGTAGAGTCAAGCCTTGAACCTGGATTTCCTGCATGGCCTTGGGCAAACCTTTCATAGTTTCCTCAGTTTCCTCATTTGCAAAAAACAAAGAAACTTCACAGGATGATCTGCAAGACCCCTTCATGCCTCGCAGGTGGGTCAGAATGCTGACCTGCCATTCTCAATAATTCTACCCAAAAATGTATGAATAGGCCAAGTGCACAATTCAGTGGGGGAGACCCTTAGCAAATATCTATGCAGTTGACAAATTGGTGGCCAGGGCAGTCCACACTCCGGGGGCGACCCTCACTTGCTATCTCTTCCAGGGCCAGCGACCTGTTGGTCATAGCAAAGACCCAGATGACAGTCTTTGACGAGTGACAGAAAATCTCCATCGAGGGGCTCCACACTCTAGAGCAGGCCAGATGGAGGCAGCTTTTCCCAAACAGAGGAAACACTGTCCCTGGCACCCAGCCTCCCTGGCTCTGTAAGCAAACCCAGAAGAAAAGCCACCCACAGCCTGCTGACAGGCGTCTCGGTGGCGGCCCGCCAGCCTGGTGCCCACACCCCTCAATCAGCTCATTCTCCTGGCATCCTCCCTGGGGCTCCACTCAGTTCCTCTCACAGGGTCCCGCAGAAAGGAAACGGCCCAGAGCAGACTGAGGCAATCCCCCACTCAGTCCTGTCTCTCCACAAAGTGATTTCAAAGGCTCGACTCTGTGGGAGTTGCTGGGGATGCTCCAAAACCGGAATGGCTTTAGAGCCTCCAGAAAGATTTCCTGTCTCACCTTCACCCCCGCTGCCTGTTCTTCCCAGAATATGAGATGCACGTATTCCGGAAAGCTCATGCTGACATGTGAGATTACCTTCCGAGCTGTCATAAACATACCGGGAGGCAGAGACACAGTGTGGTTAGAGGAAGGGAACTTGGCCACCAACCAACCCCCTTGGTATGACCTTCGCTGGAGGCCTCGGCAACTCTGCCTCAGTTTCCTCCAGGATAAAAGTGAAGCCAAATCCCATTTGTAGCTTGACTATGGGAATAGCTTGGAGATTTCAAGACATTAAAGCAGGTACATAATAACCTGAATTCTTTCCTCAGCTTTATTGAGACATTATTGACACAAGATATTGTGTAAGTTTAAGGTGCACAAAGACAGTTGATCTGATTCATTTACAAATTACAAAATGATTCCCACCATAGTATTAGCCGTATCTTTTCTTACACACCGTATCTTTTTTGTGGGGAGAACATTTAAGATCATTCTGAAAAAAAAGTACCCACTCTCTTAAGGATATTTAAGTATATAATGCAACAGAGTAGATCCCCAAACCTGTTTATCTTATGCTCAGAAGTTTACACCCTTTAGTCAATATCTCCCCATTTCCCTCACCCCCTCCATCCATGTAAACACCATGCTATCCTGTTTCTCTGAGTTCAGCTTTTTAGATTCCATACATAAGTGCGATCATACACTATTTGTCTTTCCCTGCCTGTCTTCACCCTGCATTAAGCCTTCAAGTCCCATCCAAATTGTTGCAAATGGCAGGATCTCCTTCTAAACTTGAATTTCTATATTGTTTTTATATATTTCTGTCTTTTTGTTTAAAATCTGACTTTTTAAAGTATAAAAATGTCTTGCTATTTATCGACTCTTGTCTGATGCTGATCTTATGAACTATGGGTACTTAGCTGGAGTCCCTGAGATTCAAAATAGAGGAGGCCTTTGTCAACGCTTTTACCAGGTCTGAGCTAACTTAGAGAAATTGATTTTCTTTTAACCTTGATGAAACAACCTGTTTCCTGCAACAGCTGGAAAATGAACTGCATCTGAGAAAGGTTGATCCCTGAGGGCCCCCAGGGAGATGCTGAGCCTTCACTGACAACTTGAGAGACTAGTCAGTCAGCCACAGGTAGAGTTTTGGCTTCTCATCAATTTCCTTCCTCCTTCTACTCGATGAAGAATTTTCTCTCTAAAGACAAAGAAAAAAAACATAGGCCCTGTTTTTCAGCTTCCTTTCAATATTTCCTTTTTTGCTTCTAGGCAATCCCTATTTCTTCTTTTGGCGAATAGCGAGGAATGTGTCTAACTAGGCAGGGTCCAAGGAGTTAAAGGCCCTGTTTATCTGATAAGGCATTTCTATGGGCCTGAGAACACCCAGGGTCTGATAAGTGGGGATCAGCAACTGAGTCATGTGACTGTCGGCTTCATTTTTCTACACCTGTAAAAAAGACGTGCCGCCTTAGCACTTTGGGGTGATAGAGAAGCATGTGAAATATCAGAGCAAGCATTTGGGCAATAAAGATAAAACCCTATTTGAGGATTTCAGGGATATGTTAAAACTGTTTTTCTTTGATAACTGAGAGAGAGGAAATTATGGTTTGTACCCAGCTTTGCCTGGGCACCTGCTGAACTTCATATAGATTTGGTAAAAGTTAAGTAAGGTAGTTCCTTACCAGCTGGGAAACCTCTCAAACCAAACTCTGCTGCCACAGACCATCCCCTGCACCCCACCTTCACACAACCACACTGCCCCCTCCACCATGACTGTATGGTCTTGAGATATAGCAACTGACTTTGAGATGACTGTAAGCTAGGTTTCTAAGGCCCGTGGTGGTTTGTGCAAACCCATGCATCCCCTCCAAGTGGTCCCATTGGAGCCCATAGAAACATTTGACCAGGAAGCCTGGTCAGAGAGAGACACAGATCTTGAGTTGTGACCAGAACAAGGTTGACACATTCATGTAAGGCAGGAAACTGTGACCTCAGGCATCCCTGAGCTGTAATCAGCTGGGCTGAGCCACCATTCCCCAGGGTTAACACTAAACAAGTCCCAAGATACACTTAACCACCACTTAGCTGTCAGATAAGGCCACTTGCCGCCCAGATCTAAGGCTACAGCTGCTCTTTGTGTGTGTGTGTGTGTGTGTGTGTGTGTGCATAGATTTAGATTTTGACATTTCTTTCTTTATATTTTCAGAGTTTTTTCTTTCATGACCTAAAAATTTTTGTTATACATATTAAAGCTGGACACCAATGCCTCGCACATTAGTAGGTGTGTAATAAGCACTTATTTTAAAAATAAAAATTCACTTAGCAGATATTTAATGAGCATCTACTATGTATGCAGGCATTATACTGAGCTTTGGGGGACACTATTGTGAACTCAACAAACACAAGTTTCGGAGAGCAGTCAACACACAAACATAACTTCAGATAGAAATGTGCTGTGAAAATAAATTAGGCAAGGTAAACAAGAGTGAAATGGTGGCCACGATCTTATAGGATGACAAGGGAAACTGTAAACATCTGAGTGAAGACCTGAATAGTGGGAGGGAGGACACCGCAGATGTAGCTGAGAAGGAACCTTCCAGGCAGATAGAATGGCAAGGGCAAAGGCCCTGGAGCAGGAAAGTGCTTGGCATAGCTGATGAACTGCAAGGAGGCCAGTGGTAGAGCAAAGGGAGGGAATGAAGTGTAAGAGGAGATGACCTTGGCGAGACTACCAGAGCTGGGACAGATTGGGTCTTGAAGGCATGGTCAGACTGTGGGACTTTATACCCAGTATGGTAAGAAACCATGGGAGAGCCTGGGGCCGAGTTGTCGCCGATGGCTTCCCTGTGGAGAATAAAGTGCTGTGCTTGGAAATGGAAGACGGAAGATTGTGGCAGAGTCCAGATGAGAGGAAACAGTGCCTTGGACCCAGGTGGAAGAGTGCCAGGTAACAAGTGGCTGTACGTTAGGTGCACGCTTGAGGGAGAGCCAACAGGACTTGTCAATAGATTAGAATGAACGAATCAAAACTACTTTTTAAACTTTTTCTCAATAAGTCAACTAGTCCTCTTTGAGCTGAGAAAAACTGCTATGGGGCCTTTATTTATATATTCACTTTTTAAAATTTTACTCAGTCCTTGGGTCACAGGCTAGCAGATATACTGTGCCAGCAAGCAGGGTTTAGTTACAGACCCAATCAAACTCTCCTAGATCGTGTTTCTCAGATGTCATGTGCAAGAGGTTCAGACCACATGAATTCATTCCTTAGAATTTCCCTACTGATTCGTTTATTCTGTATACCACCCTAAGATAAGTCAGCCTAGAAATATTTAACTTGTTTAGTAAAACATATTGCTAAACTTGAAAACAATAAAAAGTATTAATGGGAAGTGTGGGGCAAAGACTATGTGATTTTTCTGGCAATGAAAACTATGGGAAAATACTTGTTTTTAAAAAAGAAAACAATAAAAAAGAGTTTAAACACATGAAGGGGAAAACCCATAAAGTTTCAGAATCTAGCAAAATAAGCAAAAGCAAATCAAAACAAAGCTTCCTAACTCAAACTGATGTCGCTGTGAATTATCGTCTTTGTAATTTCTACCCACAATGTAATGACAGACAAATTACATGCCTGAGGTCACACTCTAGGCTGAGGCCTGGGCCTCTCTCTTCCCTTTTTCCTAAACTGAGACAAGATGCAAGGAAAGGAAACTTAGTGAGGACAAAAATAATTTATGGGAAGCACAAATATGCTATTTGTTGGTTTTAATCCAACATGCTTCATCTTGCACTTTACACAAGGCGTGCTTGGATCAGAATATCAAGGATTATAAAAAATCCCACCTACAATGACAGCTATAGAAGAATGTTGAGATTATCTGATCCAGATTTAAGGTATTTAGCAAGTAGAATGTCAGACCAGAGAGCAACTGGAACCGGGTGCATTCTGATTCATTGTCAACCCAGTGTATTCCTACTCCTCCATTTCCCAGACCAGGAGCTTGCTATCTAGGGAACTGTAACGACCGGACTGTGATCATATAAATGGCTAATGGAAGACCTTGTCCAAAAAGCAGTGCTTATTCCACCACAATATTCTGTCCTTTATTTGATATTTTTAAACATCAAAAATAAATACCAAATAATGATTACCATGGCCTCAAAATCGCTTTGACTCACATCCTAAAATTCCAGAACTGGGTCATATGCCCATTGCCAGCCAATCACCACGGCCAGGAGAATGGGTGAACACACTGGCTGAGGTTTAGACTCCGCCTAGCCTCTACCTCCAAACCTGGGCCAGAAGTGCCCAAGAAGTGCTTCCCCCTAAGGAAGCCTGGGGAAACACAACCAGTGTGGGGCAAATGTGATGGATGGATATCCTGACAGTCAAAAGCAGCAAATGTTATTCCGAGAGTTGTGATATATGTGAGGATGGACTGCAGGGAGATCATCGAGACAGAATGCGGCAGTAGACAGGAACAAGCTGGAGGACTCCACTAAAGACCATTTCCTCTAGAACATAGGCCCTGCGGCATTCACAAACCCTAAACCCAATGGAAAACTGGTATTCAAAAATATAAGAAGAGTGATCAGGCTGGGTGTGGGTAAGATTTGTGGAACTGCAAGTTTTGAATCAGTTTGGGTGGGGCAGGGGAAGGGAAGCAGGTGAATCGATAGAAGGAAACAGCATTTCACCTGGGCAGGTAGGCCTGATGCTGGCAGCAATTGTCTGTGAGAGACGAAGCTTTCACTCACTCACCCACTCACAGTTATTGATTGAACACCTACTGTGTGCCAACACAACAGCAGGTACTAGGGCTGTGAGAATGAACACAGCCTCTCCAAGAGCTTGACACTTAGTGGTGTCCACAACAAGGAGACTGAAAAAATGTCCCTAAAGGGGAAAACAAAGAATGCTGTGGGACTGCATGAGGGACACCTCACTGAGATCTGGCTAAAGGAGAATATGAATCCAAGTTGAGATCTAGAGATGAGCCATGGTCTCCCTAACATGGGAGAGGGTGGTCCCAACTGGGGGAAGATGTGCAAAGACACAAGTGGGATAAAAGAGCAGGTCAAGTTAGATGAAGGTCTGTGATCTAGGTGGAGAGTTTAGATCTGATGAGCCAGGACAGAGAAACTTGCTGAAGATTCTAAGCAGGGCAAACATCCTGAAAAGGGTGTAGCAGCAACACTGTCACACCAGCTTAGAGTAGGAGAGTCTTTCAAACACTGTCTCGCTAATGAGGAGGTGGGACTTCTGAACTCAGGATATACAGTTCAAATGGAATGAACCTTGAGATTAGATAAACAGCAATGCAGACAAGAAAGCACTTGTGGTTACAAGAAAGTAGAGGATGGATGAAGATGAGAGACAAGGGGAGCCAGGGAAGATGAGGGTTATGAGAAGCAATGGCAAGACATTATTCAGCAGGAGTGCTGGTAACAGAAGCCAGAATGCGCTGATAAAATAAATAAATAAATAAACACAGAAAACTAGATAATGCCAAGGTTTGGTAGGGATCTAAGGATTTAGGGATCCATACCTGCCCATTGCCAGCTAGTCACTACGGCCAGGAGAATGGGTGAGCAGACTAGCTGACACTTAGACGCCAACTAGCCTCTACCTCCAAACCTGGGCCAGAAGTGCTGATGGGAAGATGGGCTCTTGCACCAGTTCTACAGAGCAATCTGGCACATTTAGTGAAATTACGTACAGTAAATCATCAATTAATGTCATTGGTAGGTTTTTGATAACAAAGACTTTAAGCAAAATGAGTGGAGAAAGCAAATCCTTCAAATAATGTCCCTTCACTCAACCTCAGCCAGTATCAAGTCTTCTCATCCAACATTATAACAAGATGATGCTGAAAGAAACATTATCCAAGGACCTGGGGTTTAAGGACAACTCAGAAGTTCCACTCCAGATATAAATCTCCATACACTTTCTAATCTATGATAATATTGATTGCAGCATTATTTTTTGGTGATGGGAGATTGGAAGCAATTTAAGTGTCCATACTGGAAAGAGGGAATTAGTGAGAGTGGCAACCACCCATGGGATGTTATGCAGCATTTAAAAACTTGGTATTGGGGCCTCCCTGGTGGCGCAGCGGTTAAGCACTGCACTGTGGAGCTGTCAGCAGCAGCGATGCGAGTTCGACGCCCAGCCGGGGAGAATCCCACATGGTGCGGCAGATTTCGCCTGCCTCGCCCGCTGCTCCCCTCAGCAGTGTATTTCTGGTCTGCCTGTTCTGCTCCCCACTCTGTCTCTGGTGAACCCTCTCGCCACTCCACACCTCTGGCCTATACCCCAGCTGTATGTATAAATAAATAAATCTTAAAAAAAAAAATAAAAATAATTAAAACTTGGTATTGATCAAAAAAAAGAGGGGGAGGAGGAGGGGGGAGGGGGAGGGTGGGCAGGAGGCAAGGAAGGAAGGATGGAAAGAAGAGGAAAAGATAAATAAAATATGGAATAATACCATTTTATGAATTAAAAAAAAACAGAGGCTCAGAAAATTTAACACTGCAACTTGCCCAGCCACTCCCAGTGAGCACTCTGACCTCCTCTCCCTTCTGGATTCTTTTTCCTGTAATACCACCTTCTAACATACTGATATTTTTATGCTTATAGATTAGTCTTTCACCCCCTGTAGTGTACACATTCCACAAGGGCAGGGATCCCTGGTGGTTATGTTGACTAATGTAGTTTCAAATGCCTGGCACACAGTAGGTGCTTAATATATACTTGTTGAATGAATCAGTAAGGAAAACAATATACATTTTGCCAGAACACACACCAACCATAAGATCCACTTTAAGATTTGATAATAGGGCTTAAATAATAGCTCAACCAGAAGGGGTATGAGGGATGAGCTGGAGGCCAGAGTTGCCCAACTGCAGAGAACATCCTGAACTAAGAAGCATGTCTTTGTTTTCCTAGTCACATTCTCCCCCACCTCCCAAAGGCTGGCCTGTAACTGATGCTTTTTGGAGTTGATGGGTATGAGAGCGGGGTCCTTGGGTTCACCCTGGGAAAGCTTTCACCAGGGCTTCCCTTTGGCGGCACGTGGCAAGTTTCTCCACGAGACAGAGACTTAGCTATATTTAAAAGAACAAGTTTATTAGGGAAAGGGACAGGGAAGTAAAGGACGCTTGCACAGACACCAGCGGGCAGGAAGAGCTGCCCCTTTGAGGGGGCAGGTTTGCTAAGAGAGAGGCCTGCATGGTACAGGTCACTGGCAGGCAGGCTGCTGCCCCGCAGAAGGACAGAGTTGGTGAAGGAAAGCATCTGCACAGGCACAGGTGGGCAGAGAGACGGCTGCCCCGTATTCTTGCACGGATGGCACAGATATAGCCTTCTTTCAGTTGGGAGGGGCTCATCTTCGAGGATGGCTGTCTGTTACTGATTTTTAATAACTTAACTAGAATGTGAAAGGAGACCGGAGACTACAATGGGCTCTATCTCCTTATCTTCACCTTCCACCCAGCAGTCTGATACCTGCCTGAGTCTGCTTTTGTGATCTAGGCATTGGGATAGCTGGGTAAATAGTTACGTTAATTCCGTCTACCCCCACCTTCATGTGTGAGCCTGGTTCTAACATTATTTTTGTTATATCTCCTCCATCATAACCATCAGCCATGCCTGTCTTTTCTAAGACATCAGGTCTTCAAAACATAAATCTGATGATGTAAGCTCTTATCCCCGCAGACCAGAAGTCTGAAGGATCACAGGTGGATGGCTCTTCCCAAACCCATTTTAGGAAGTTGTTACTAGAGGGTCTGTCCCTGGGTCCACTCAGACCCCTTAGAAGTTCAGCCAGTTTTTGGATTTGGAATTCCCAACTGGCTCACATGCATTATTAGCAGGTTTAAAATGAAACAAAGACTGTATTCACGCTAGAAGTTACCTTACAAGTCATCAGTTTCCTCACCAGTAGCAAAAGAAATATCTGGGGAACTTTGGAAAGCACAAATTCTCAAGCCTAATTCCCATGGAGATTTGGATCAAAAGATCTTAGGGAACCCTGGAATTTGTTTGGTCTTGTTTTAGCTCCCCAGGTGATTACGGTTTGGCCAGGACCAGAGCCCTGCACTGGGCAGTCAGAATCTCACTCAGTCCCCAGCAACCAACCCGACTCTCCCCAGGGAGGCAGGAAATCTGTGCTTTCCTCCATCCCCCATCAGGAAAGCTGGAGGGGGCTTGAGGAGCCTAAGCAGTTAAAACTCAGGGTGGAAGTGGGCTGATAATGGGCCAAAACACCCCCTCAGCCCTGTTCTAGTGTCAGCATTCCAGGCCCACCCACCTGGGTCCTTGGTCACCGGGAGACCTCACGAGTACACACAGGCCCTAACCTGCCCTGAGCCCAGATGGGAGCTTCCCCAGCAGCTCTCAGCCTGCTCAGAAACAAAGGCGATTGTTCTCCCAGGAATGTACTGCAAGATGTCTGTCCATCCTTTCTCCCTCTTTCCTCATCCCTCCCATCTCTGCTCCCACCTTTAATCCCTGGGAGGGAAAGTATTCTAAATATGACTGCTCTCTGTTAGGTCTGGGCCCAACACTCCCCACTACTTTTTCCTCTCCAACTTGAAAGTCGCAGGCACTTGTGTGTGGTTATTTGTGCACAAATCCCTCCTTCCAAGGGAACACCCTACAGCACTTGGAGGCACATTTTCCACACTGGAGGCTGAGGTGAGGGTAGAGGAGGGATTTTTAAAACTACACGCTTGGAGCTGCCGACCTTCCTGTGGGAATTGTCCTATTATTTAGAGGCTGGATTGTGCCTGTCCCTGCCCCCACCTGATGATGCGGTAAATTGTAACAAGAGAATCTGGCTAAACAAGTTTCCAATTCAAACGTTATCTTGTGGACAAAGAACTCTTTGAGTATGGTTTCTGTGTTTGGCTTCTTGTGATGGAGTGGAAAGTTGTTTTCACTCTTGCTGGAATTCTCTCCCTTCAGCAGTATCTGCCAGTGGTCACTCACACTCACCGAGAGGGCATAATGGGCCTGAGGGGGGCAGGGGGAGGCCAAGTGGCCATGACAGCTGTGGCCAGGCCATTTCCTGCTAATTAACACATGGATATTGATAATATTCCTCTCTAGGAAGCTGCCTCTGATAAGGCAGGTCCATCCCCTTCGGTCACCACATCATCAATAAGCAGAGGGTCCCTTTCTCCAAGAGCCCATAATCCAAACATGCTTTGGGCGGGTGATTGATAGAAAGCTCCCATTCTAAAAGGATTCCAAATCTAAACAGAATGTGTCTGGTTACTGACAAAATTAAATTACCCTCGACTGGAGGAACTTCCCCTTCCAGTGAAAACATAGTTATAGATAAAATAGAAACGGGAATAAATTCTTAGAGGCTCTAACAGCAAGCAAGTGTGATTGTTAAATTTATGGACTTAATATTATTTCATGTTTGTCCTACTTTGATGTACTTCACAAATGAGAAGGTACAAAAGAACATCTTTGTGTGGTATTTGAAGGGTCAAAAGTCCAGTAGGCTCTGGCTGAAAGCCCCTGAGGCTAAGGTTTTCCTGAACTCTTGGCTATGCCAGAAAACAAACCTTCTCCCTAGAAACAGGATAACCAGGCTGCTAGGAGAGAAGGAAAAGGTAGGAACTTACATTTAACACTTCAGAGACACTTCTCACCAGACTTTCTCTTCTCCTTTCCTTGTTTGCAGAAACAAAGCCCACGCAGGGAGACATAGAGCAGCCTCTGAGGACTTGTTTTCACACAGGCCAACAAGTCAGTGTTTTATTTATTCAATGGCTGGTTCTCTGTTGTGTTTCTGCTTCAGGCCACCACAATTCTAGGCTCTGCAGCAGCACAGGAGTCTGAAAGGA
Organism: Scalopus aquaticus; assembly: GCA_004024925.1. Lineage (NCBI taxonomy): Eukaryota > Metazoa > Chordata > Mammalia > Eulipotyphla > Talpidae > Scalopus > Scalopus aquaticus. The sequence goes on from PVIJ01000482.1 coordinate 259,125, forward strand.
ACTAATATTTGTAAAGCATGTTCCGTTTACACAGATTTTCACCCGCCATAACTCAGTTGGATCTCCAGAGGGAAGTGGCCTCTGGAATTAGAATGCTTAGAGACCGGAGAGGAAGGTCAAATTGCAGAGAAGAAAACTCCAGAGAATAGTAGAAGGCCTCCCTTAATCCAGGCCTGACCCGAGAGAGACATATCAAAAGTCTGGCTGCCCAGAGAAAGAGAGATTAACAAGCCAGGGGTCCCCAGGTGCTCTCAACCAAAGGGTCTAGTATTTCCAATTCTGTGGGTTTGGATTGTTAAGTGTTTCAGCTGGAAAGATGTCTTCCTCTGAGACCCAAACCTCAACCATAAAGCGCCTTTCTCTCCTTTGAAGCCAGTTTTGTATCTCTTTCTCGACAGAGAAACTTTATCTCCCACATCCTCTTCACTCATCTTGGTTATATCCATGGACATGGGGCCCGAGAGTCCAGCTGGGCCTGCCAAGGCCCTGTTCTGAAGATAGATATGTCATCGACATGGGTTTATGTCTGGGGAAAATTTGCTTTTATTTTGCTTTTGATTAATGTCCTAAGATGTTACATGAGGGAAGACACCCTCCCTCTCCTCCATTTGTGGGCCCCTCTGTACTGGGTGGGTTCTCAGGAGAGCAGCTGAGGAGACTGTGAACACAGCATCCCCAGTGCTTGGCAGGGCTGCATGGCTGCAAGGCAATGGCTCTTCCATCACACTGTCATCGCGTTGCAGAAAATACCCTCAGCAGCCCAGCTGCAGCACTGCTGGCAGCAGAAAGTTGATGGGGGGAGGGGAGATACCCAGCTACCCCCTCCTATCCTTTTCATACCCTCCCTGCCATGACTGGTAGATGGTAGGTTGTTCACTGGCCATGAGACCGCTGGCCCACAGCTGGGCTGGATCTGGTACTCAGTCCACAGGCCGAGTCTTGGGGACTTTGGTGTACCCTGAGTTACTGTCATTACCATTTATTACCTGTTACCAAAGTCACCCATGCTTTAATGCGCTCAAAGACAGTCACCCAAAGCCCCTTTCAACCAGAAAGGGTTGCCATTCCTTGAACTTCTATATAGAAATCACAGAGCCTGCTATTGGTATGATGGTGGTTTTAAAATTCAACACAGAACAATTTCATGAGCATCTACTAGCTCCATTCAGCTCACATTTATTGATCTCCTATGTGCCCACCAATGAGAATACAGCAGTGTGAAACCAGCCCTCGAACTTTAGCAAAGAAAAATGCTAGTCTTTCATCCTCCAATCTTCCAGAAAAACTCCCAGACACCCTCTCTCCCAACCCAATGCAAAATAGTCATAATAGTTGACAGAGTATTAGAAAAAGAGTGTGTTTAAAGTCAGATATGGGGGTCTCCCTGGTAGCACAACGGATTAAGCGCAGCGCTGTGGAGCTGTCCGCAGCTGCGTGGCAAGTTCGATGCCCCACCCAGGGAGATTCCCACATGTTGCAGAGGACCTCTCCTGCCTCGCCCGCTGCTCCCCTCAGCAGTGTATTTTCGGTAGATCTGCCTGTTCTGCTCCCCACTCTGTCTTTGGTGAACCCTCTCACTGCCCTACACCTCTGGCCTGTACCCCAGCTTATATGCATAAATAAATAAATCTTTAAAAATAAATAAATAAAGTCAGATATGGGTTCAAATCACAGTTTTACAACTTCCTTATTATGAGACATGAAGCTATTTAACCTCTCTGAGCTCAGCTCTCTCATTTGTAAGAGAGTGTTAATAAACCTATCTTTAAAGGAATGCACTGAAGATTAACAAGCTAACAAGTGCAGCTTGTCAGTGTGGGTGCTACACACACCGTGTACATGCTGTTAAGGGTAGCTGCTATAGTGCTGGGTATGTCACCATTACTACTGCTGTGACTGTTCTTATCAACAGGTTTGTGCTTATAAGGAAGAGGAGACTTTCAGTGGCAAGTCTTAGGGGATACCTTAGGGGAACCTCCCTTCTCAGAAATAGCATAGCCTATCTCATGAAGGGATGCAGCACATGATGCCAGTTGGGTTTTCTATTGCAGGTGATATTTTTCAGCAATTAAAGCCCTATTCTTCTCTCTTTCTGGAAGAAAAATTTAATTGAGTTTTGGTTTCATTTTTTACATGTGCTTTTCAGTTAACTCTTCCACCTGTGGGGATTAGTGCTCCAAAACATTAATGTGCTCTCTGCCGAATCTATCAAGAAGCCCAAATGAAGACCTCCCTAGTGGTGCAAGGAGTTAAGTCTCAGCACTATGTAGCAATCCACAGCCACTACAGCAGGAGTTCCCATCCAGACAGGGAGGTCCCCACATGGCGCAGCAGACCTCTCCTGTCTCACCTGCTGCTCCCCTCAGCAGTATATTTCTGTCAATCCACCTGTTCTGCTCCCAACTCTGTCTCTGGTGAATCTTCTCAACCCTCTCCCCACCTCTGGCCTACACCCTAGTTCTTGTATGCATAAATAAATAAATCTTTTTTAAAAAAGAAAAACTAGCCCAAATGAAAGTCCCTGGGTGTTATCCAACTCTGATTTACCAAAGGGGGAAAGAGAACAACTTAAATACTTTGTCCCCCTAAATTTCTTTTGAAGCATGGGAGATCAATATAGAAAAAATAATGACCATCATCAAAAATTTTTTACACGTGAACAAGTATGGTTTTTTTCATTGTTTTTCCTTTTTAGCTTGGGAAAGTCAGCGAGTACTACCAGGGAGAATTACAACTTGGTGTCTTTTTTTTCTTCATTACCTTAAACAAGCATAGAAAATAACTTTCTGAATTCACTCAGGAATTAGTTCATTCGGATGAGATCAATGGTTTATAGCTGAGTTTACAATGGTCAGCAAGTAGAAATATAGAAAAACTTCTATGTCAGTGGGGTTTTATTATACAGAAAAGACTCATTTTTAAAGACAACCTCTAGTTTTGGTTTATGGGTCTTTTGGCCCAAGAAGATAAACTAGACAGACACACACCCCTTCCCCATGCATTAAATAAATTCCTTCAATCAACACAATAACCATAAAGTGGTTTTCAGGGCATCCATTTTCAGATTTTGGTACTGAGCCCAATTCCCAATTTGAGTGTAGTTTTATTTGAGTATATATTTTTATTGCCAACACACACATATGTTCTTATATGTGTATAGACACATATGTACATACATATTACATATATACACACATGTGCATATGCATTTCTCACTGTTTAAATCAAAGGGAGAGATTTCTTCTAAGATTATTTTCACTCTTTCATTTTAATTCATGTGCCTCTGGAGAATGTATCTTTTGTATTCTATTTTCCCAAAACCAAAGAAAAACAGAAGATGAGATGCTATTGGTTAGTTCCTTTGAAAGTTTGTGTTAGAGGGGTCTCTCCTGAGCTTTTTTTTAGTGAATCATATTTCATGTCTTTGATCTTGACAGCCCTGAAATACTACCTTACAATTACATCATAACCATGAAATGACTTTTGTTGGCTAGTGGAATGACTTTTCAAAAGTTTCCATTAAATACACAAATATTACAGAGAAAGATGTCAGAGTATTCCAAATGATTAGTGATGGTATTAAAATTTCCAGGATTTATATATATATATATATATATATATATATATATATATATATATATATATATACAGCACCCCTAAGAAATGTAGAATATTTATGGCAAAGGCTTCAGCTAAGTAGTCTGACTTTTTTTTCCTTTTAAAAGTGATGGATAATTTCTTCTTTTAGTCTTTTTCACATCCTTAGCTATTCCTGAAATCATTTAAACCATTGATTTTTTTTCCAGTGGGGGAAAAAGAGCTTATATTCATGCAAGAGTCAGACAAGCAACTGAACCAAATATCTAACATCACCTCAAACATTTATTAATAAATATTTTCTGTAGAGTCATAACATGTCATGATACAAATTCAACTCTGTGTTCTTGGTCCATCTCTCCCTCACAAAAAAAAAAAAAAAAGAAGAAGAAGAAGAAGAAAGAAAATAAAGAAAAATAACTCTTTCAATAATGTAGACTTTCCACCCACCCATTTAATGACAGGCCCGAGTCAGCTGTGGACCTGCTGTCAGCTGGGTTGAGTTTATTGCCCTTGTACCTCTCAGAGGAGCAGTTATACATAAGGCAAGAGTCTGAAAGATAAGTGGGAGTGAGGGTACATCAGTGCCTCCAAATAAGAGCCTGCTGATTCATTAGGTCCCCAACCAAAAACAGATAAACAAAATAAAACAGCAACCTGATCTGTCATTGGAGGGAAACCTGGTCTTGCTGGATCTAGGGAGGGCTGTCTCTGTACTGTACTGTATTTCATAAACCATTGAAAAGATTTTTCAAAGATACCCTTGCCTCCAAGGTTTATTTCTCCTTCTCTTCGCAGCAGATGCTCAATATAATGCAGTCAGGTAAGGTACACCTGCTGTATACAAGACTGCTGGAACTACAGGGGACATTCCTGTAAAATGGGCATTTTAGGGATATGGGAAGATTATTCAGACAAGTGTACATATCTACACATATATAAGTGGAGAATGACTCACAGTTTCGTAGATCTTGATATGGCCCAATCTTGATATGGCCCAATCTTGATATGTCTCTTTCTCACTTAGTAGTTGTTTTAACTAATCTTTACTTTCCTTATTAGGAACCATAGAATGTCAACTGATACAAATTTAAAAGGGATACTAGTAAGACAGATATCTGAGTTGTTTTTTTTTTAATTTCTGTGCTAATTTTTTGCTCATATCTGACATATATAAGCCAGGGGGAGGTTTTTCTCATAGTATGTATGATATATGGACATTGTGTACTTAAGCATCATAACATCAAACATCAAGTTGGTATATAAACACTGGGTTCAGTGAATTGCCTCCCTGTCTTCCAACAGTCTTGGTTGCGGCAGATCTGAAATGCATCATGCCAAGCATTTCCCCCTAGTCGTTTTAACGAAGGATGTTTTCAAGAAAAGCTAATCCACCTGTTTCTAATTCAGTTACAGCTTATTCCCTTAAGATGTTACCTTGCTTGAGCTAGCTTTATCCAAAAAATCTTTTTACTCCTTTTTTTTAAGGTTTCTTTGCAAACAGGTGGTCCTTCAAACAGCTGGGGGCCTCCCCAGCCCTCAGCTCATGTTTGATCCAAGCTCAGAAAGAGCCTTGTTTAATCAATTGGACTCCCCAAGAGGTTGGAAAACATACCCCCATGATCAGGAAGGGGGCCACGAAGCAAGCACTGAATTTTCTCACAACTCAGACCCACTCGTTCCCTCTCTCCCTGTAGTATCAAATGGAAATTGCAAAGGTTACATGCAATACCTCATTGAAAATGGCTTTTTCGGTTCAAGAGAAACAAGAATGACAGAGAATGTGACTTTTAGACAGAGGCCCATCCTGTCTGGGACCAGCATTGTAGCAGGGATTTCGAGCAACAGATCTTGGTAGTTTTAATTTAGAACTGGAAATTCTAAATTTCCAGGAAATTTAGCAAAAAAGCAAAGAACATTCTCATTAAAGCTGATTTACTAGTCAGGCTCAAAATCCTTCTTTCCTCTTTTGTATTACCCAAGTTACTCATACCAATTTGTGAAACTGCACGACATTATTCTAATTGTCTACAGCCCTTGGGTGAATTTTAATAGTCTCACTTGAGCTGGCTACAAGCAGAGCTCTGGACACTACACTTAAGAATTTTCAGAGTTATCTCGTAGCCTCCAGGTCAGGTGGAACTAAAGGAATATGGCCATCGATCAGTTTTGGAACAAGATTTCGGTTGCTGTTTTTTTCCTTCCATCATAACATAGGAACTGATTGTCCTGTGATGTAACAAACATAAATTGGAATCAGACTCTGGCAAAGGTTTTTCTTTGATCAACTAATCACTGCAGCAAACAATCCTGCATTTCCCTGCTTTCCAGCTCATTCTTCTATAGGTTTGTCCCTGCCAAAAATTTTCCATTTTCTCCAACTCTCCCCACAGCTTTCCTAGAGGGAAAAGCTATAAACAAAAACTCCCAATGCACAGAATGTTAATTATCAGGAGACAGAGTGGCAGTGGGTCTACTTCAGAGAAAGAAATATCCAAAGGGAGAGGGAATTCAATTTGTGCTGGAATCAGATGTACAAATGTCCTCTCTATTGCTAGCCGTTTCTCCTTGGGATCCTTCCTACATCTTTCACCCTGGAGAACCCCTAGACCTGTCTCTCAAATCCCCTCCAAAGAACCCAGCTGGACAATTAATGATCCCTTTGGGACAGGCTATAGAATCCACCCACAACCTTGGGTGTGTCCTGCCTGAACTTCTCCTGACTCAACGCCTCTAGATGAATGGAAACTAAACATTCCTTGGATATTCCTGGTATTTTAATCACTTTCTAAATGGGTTGGATGTTAAAATATTTGAAAGTTTTTAAGAGAGAAAGAGGAAAGGGTGAGGAAAAAGATGGGAACTGTCTGTCAAAAGTAGATGATCCTGCATTATCTCCATGCAGACCCACACCAGACCCACACCATAAGCCAAACGGTGATCTCCCGGAGGCAAAGTGTAGTGGGAGTCGCATCTGGACATCCCCATCAGAGCCCATGAGGACTGTTATTAGAGCTGGCACCCTTCTATCTGGACAGTTCTTATAATATCCTTCAACATTGCTCTAGATTTGTGATACCAAATCTCTGTGGCTACATGGAGAAAAATAAAGCACAAGATTATTTCTTTCTAGTTCTAAAATGAGCCTTGGAAAACAAGCAAGTTGAGGAAGTAAGCTGGGCTTTCTGGAGAATCTCTTGGATTATAAAGGAGGAATAGCTAAGAGTAGACCACAAGGAAATTCTCTGAAGGGGCAAGATCTTCAGTACTGCGGCGGCAAGCCCACAGGCAGGCGAAAGGGCCTTGAGGCCCAGGAGGCAATTGAGCCTCTCCGCCCCCCTTGAATCTTTGAGCTTTCTTTCTCTGGGCTGTATCTGGTATTCTCTCATGGTCTCTTCTGTGGTCACTCATCCTCTTGTCGCCGTCCGTCTCTGAGTGACATCACTCTATACCCCCGGACTCTAGGCTCAGGAGTGCACACTCACGCAGGCCCACACCCATGTTCCCGGTGTCCACAATCAGGTGTGTGCTTCCTGCATTAACACCATGAAAGCTGCAGGTAATAGCCACAGAGGCTAGTGTCATAAAAAGCCTTATTGATTCATTTACCCTACAAGAGCCCACTGGTGTTGCCAGGGAAACTGGCATGGAGGAAGCCAAGCCCAGTTGGGCCTTATTAATAAATACCTCAGACCCACTGTCACCTGCAAGGCTTGACATGATATGACAATGATATGGGAAATGGGGTGAAGGCAAAAGGGGAAAAGTGCAATAATCACGGTTACATGGATAAAAGGAGACACTTAAGAACTGTGGAGTGTGGAGAGCTGTTTGAAGCTGAAATTCAGGAACAAAATCTTTCTTCCAACAAATCAAGACCATGGTCTTGCCATGGAGATAAGTGTCAAGGAACCACCCCAAAATAATCTCCAAGGGCACCCATATTTTTGGAGATATGGCAATCTCTGATTTCCTAACATTCTCCATTCTGCCCCTCCCAGTTTAGTGACATTGATTTATTAAGCCTAAGTGAACTGAGGTTAATTTAATTTTGGGATTTCTCAACAGGCTTCAGATAATTGGAGACAATCTAGGGTGTTGTGAAAGAAACTAAACCTGGAAATCTCTGACATCCCTCAGTCTGGGCCTAGAAGAGCAGACTAATCACCTCAGGAAAGAAAATAGTAACAGAAACCCCCTTTTCAGGTAAGGGTAGAAAACAACAAGAAGCAGCAATCTTAGTTAACAAATGATTTCCCGGCCTCTGGGATCTACCCCTCTAGGTCCCAGCTGTGGGGCTAATTCTGGTGCAGGGGAGGTGAGCCTGGCCGAGCCTCCAGCAGCTGTGGAATCGGAGACAGCTGGTAAAGGCCAATCCCAGAGCCTTCAAAGGTAAGTCAGGCCAGTTGGTAAGTTTCCCTAAACAAAGAGCACACACATGCACAAGTACTTGATTGAGGACAAATTTCTATAAATATTTCCTTCTGAGCAAAGTTTGAGGCACAGGCAGCTTTCCCATAGAAAAGGAGAGGGATGAATGGAGATGATTACACTCACTGGTTTTCTTTGTGAGGTCATGATTTTTCATTATTTGCCAGAAGGAATAATGTATACATTGAGCCAGAGAAACCGCTTAACATGAACACCACAGAACTTACAGCAGTCTCCTCTAGAAAAAAAAAATTCTCCGCTCTGAAATAAGTCCTCTTCCTTTGCCTTCAGAGCAGGCTTTTCTGACTGCAGTCAGGGAAGTTTACAACCCTCTCCAGTCCTAGTCAGCTTCTGATAGCTTCACCTTGGGTCACAGAAGTGGTGTACGGCAGATTTCTTACTGAGGTTAGTGCCAGGTGAGACCCTGGGGAAAATGGTGGAACAGAACACAGCTGCTGCCCCTGACAAGTTCACGGTTTCACTGGAGAGCCTGGCGCCAAAGCTTCTTGCTCGGTAGTTTCTCCTGAGTGGGGGCCATGGTTGCTAGGCAGCTGGTCCAGAACAGTCATTCAAGTTGGGAAGTCAAGTCCTGCTTTTAGCTCTGCCCCTTGATATGTGAGATAAGTCATTTGTCTCAGGATCCTCTGCCTACAGTGTAATACATATAATTAGAGAATTACTTAACATCTCTTTTATAATGAGCTGCAATTGCATGTGCCCGGATATATTTTAATGATTCAAATTAAAAGGGAATATAATTCTGTTCCCAGGTCATCTTGAGTAAAAGGCAAGAACCTTTTCCCACCAGTCTTACAGGTCACGATTATGTTTCTTTGGTGTCTTCCAAGATGCCATTCGTAAATTCAGTAGATATTTGCGGAGAGAATGAGCAAATGACTCAAGAATTACTTCTTTGACTGGTTTGTTGGTTCTTTGCGCCACACTGTCTAGCACTTAGACAGCAAAACCCTTCACTCTGTCATGAACAGAACATCTTCCCAATACCCATTCCCCCTTTTTCTAGTAAATACTCCCTTCACTTGCTTTGGGGAATCACCCTGCCCTGTTGGATGCAATCATGGTGGTTCCTTAATACACACCTAAGCTAGACTCGAAGCATTAACATCAGAATTTCAATCTTCAATGTTCTTGGAAACAGTGAGAGATAAGCTATGCAGAGAAAGTTCCTTAGTTCCTGGGGCTGCCATGATTCCTCTCCTCTTTTCCAGCCCCTGTTTTTCCCTCAGTTCTGTGACCTACCTTCACATCCTTAATAAATATCTTTTGTGCTTAAATTAACCAGAGTTGGTTTCTGTTGCTTGAAATTAAAATATTCTAACTGCTACGCACTCTAGGTAATTAAACTGGGCTACCAGAGTTAGAGAGCTTTCAGAGCTTAAAAAAAAAGTTTAAAATCTAGTTCAATCCTTTTTTTTTTTTTTTTTTTTTTTTTGCACAGAGTCTGACCCAGAGAAGTTGTGTCCTGACTAAAATCCTAACACTGTTTGGTGACAGTCATGCCTAGAACCCAGAGACCTGGCTCCCTGTCTCAGTAACTTTCTACTTTTTTCACTGTTTCCTTCCACAAGTCTCTCGATGTAAGGTGATTGCCCACAGTTTGCTTTCACAATCAGTGGCAGAACTGAGTTGTTATGAAGCAGAGTTCACAAGCCTATCATATTTCTTATCTGGCTCTTTACAGGATAAGCTGGCCAATATCTGCCACATACAATTCGTAAGTGAATGAGTGTGGCTATATTTCAACAAAATTTTACTTACAGACACTGAGATTTGAATGTCACATCATTTTCAAGTTCCTCAAATTTTCTTCTTTGATATTTTCCAAATACTTAAAAATGTTAAAAGGAACATTCTTTAGCACATGGACTGTACAAATCAGGAAGTGGGCTGGATTTGACCCATAGGCTGTAGTCCTGGTTTAAGTCTGTTTGTGTTAGGTCAATTCCTGGTTTATGTCTACTACTTGTAATAAAACACAACTGGAAATACATAACGTCATCCACACATTTCTACCATGTGCTAGAAATACAATGAGGAGGAACACGCAATCCCTTCCACAAGGACCTCACACTCTAGTTAGAAATGCAAGGCCTTCCACAACAATGGCCACATCCACTGAACATGTATCACAATCTGCTAATTGCCTTGCCCTTTAGATGAACTGTTTCAGTTAATCATCATTTACAGTGCTACAATGCTTATGTTAGTATTCCTATTTTACAGATGAGGAAAGTGAGGCTCAGAAAGATCAAGTGGCATTAAGCCCTCATTTTAACATCCTACATAGGATGTTGAAACTGTAATTTTAAGTAAAACAGTGCATAACAAAGCAAGTCCTGGGAAAAAACCTTTTCTGTCAAAGTCACCCAGGATTGTTTTTTTTTCTCATCAACTTTATAACAAAATGACATTGAAGTGAATGAAGCAATGTTATTCAAAGACCTGTTGTGCCTTGCCCAAGGTCACCTAGCTAGCAGGTAGTAAAGGGAAGATCTAAACCAGATTGCGTGACTAGGACGCCTGAGGACCTAGCCACTAAACTAGGCAAACCCTCTATAATATGGCTGCCACCCACACTGTGAGTCCCACTGTCTGCCATCTGTCTTCTGCTGCCTGGTCCTCACATCTGTGCTGGGCAGCTTTCCCTGCAATGATGCTCAGCTTTTCATCCCCATTCTTTGAACATCCCAATCACCAACTCTTAGGAACTACTCCCTCTGAACACCCACAGCACCTGATGTCTGCATTACTTATTTCAATCTTCCAGAGGATTTGGTTGTCATTTAGTTAACTTTTTCTGGGTTTGTTCTCTCTCCCTAAGCTATTCTATTGATGCAGAAGTTACGAATTTCCCTCTGTCTCTTGAATAATACTTAGGGAAACAAGCTCTCAGTGAACTCAAACTTGGGAGAAAAAAACTAGGAAAAGAAGGAGATGAAAGGGAGAGGGGACAATTAAAGAAATAATTAAGGGCCTCCCTGGTGGCACAACAGGTTAAGTGCAGCACTGTGAGGCTATCCAGAGCCACTGCAGCATGAGTTCAAAACCCGGCCAGGGAGATTCCCACATGGCGCAGCAGACCTCTCCTGCCTCGCCCGCTTCTCCCCTCAGCAGAGTATTTCAGTAGATCTGCCTATTCTGTTCCCCGCTCTGTCTCTGGTGGATCCTCTCACCACTCGGCACCTCTGGCTTACACCCCAGCTTGTATGCATAAACAAATAAATCTTAAAAAAAAAAAAGGAAGAAAGAATTAAGAACCAAATCATCATCACCTTCTATAAATGAGAGGGGAAAGGTCAAAAGAAACCAAAATGAAACAAACATCTGGGAAATACTTGAAGTAATAAAAGTTAAAACAGAGGGCCAGGACAAGATTAAAGCAACTCTTAAGAAAGATGATAGGGCCTCCCTGGTGGCGCAAGAGGTTAAGTCTCAATCTATGAAGCTATCTACAGCCACTGTAGCACGAGTTCGATCGCCGGCCACAGAGATTCCCACATGGCACAGCAGATCTCTCTTTCCTCGTCCGCTGCTCCCCTCAGCAGTATATTTCAGTCCATCTGCCTGCTCTGCTCCCCACTCTGTCTCTGGTGAATCCTCTCACCCCCCAGACCTCTGGCCTACACCCCAGTTCTTGTATGCATAAATAAATAAATCTTAAAAAAAAAAGATGATAAAAGGTGCCCATATCTGAAAGAGAAATGTCCCTCCCACACCCTCCCAAAATAGAAACAGAAAAATTTTAAGAATAATATAAAATAATTTCTCCAAACTGAAGGACATTTGAATCTGTAGATTAAAAGGACTCACTCTAACCTGGGAAATTTTCATATGGAACCAACAATAAGACTTCAAGATTAAGGGAAGAAGTCTTTAAGATCCAAGCAGAAAATGTAAGGCCCTTCAAGGGGAAATGATAAGCCTGGCTTCATCCTTCTAAATAACAACATTTAATGCCTATAAAATTCTGAAAGAAAGAAAAAGTGACCAAGAAGGATCACACTGCCCAGTAGGTACTCAACATACAGAAGGGCAACAGTCAGACACCCTCAAATATGAAGTAATCTGGGGAACATAGCAATGAGTCCTTCTGCAGGGGACAGGGGTTACTACTTGACAATGAAATATAGTCAGTCAAGAAATGGATAAATTAGAGAATTAGTAATCCGAGTGTTTGATAAAAGGACCAACCGTAAACACTGAATCCAATTCAATAAGAATGAAGACCAAAACTTTGGAGAAATAGATGAAAATCAGAATGGAGGTACTATTTATCAAAATAAAACTAATAAAAGCATCAAAAATTAGGAACAAGAAGTAGTATGAGAGCACTAAAGCATCTAATGTCCTGGGAGGGAATCAATCAACTTCCCATGTGACCTTTCAATTGATTTTCATCATCTATTATTTTTTTCTTAACTTTGTAGTGATCTTTTAAGAGCTAACATCTCTTGTCGTTCGGGAATTAATATTCAAAATTTATCAAGGTCACCTGAGTGCCTTTCTTTCATTAAGTTCAGGTAAAAGCAAACCTAATTTTGTAAGTTATTTTTAAAAGCATGTATAATATGATACTATTACAATAAAATTATATATACATATAATATACAAATATATAAGTGATGTTTGGAATATATTTACTAAGTGTTATTCAAGGATGATAATGGTAACAATGGGTAATTCTTATTATGACTACACTATGTGTCAACCACTATTTTAAGCTCTTCACATATATTTACATATTTCATTCTCATAAAATTCTTAAGGAGTAGATACTTTTATCACCCCCAACTTACAGGTGAGGAAAGGCATGGGAATGCCTCCATTGGTGACACAGATAGTAACTGGGAGAGGAAAGGTGAGTAGTCAAGGCCAGGGTTTCAGGCTTTTAGCCATCACCTCACATTGCTTCTCCCCAATTGGGTATGTAGGTCATTTGTTGCTTTCTTTGTGCTTGAATAGAGCCTAAAACACTACACTGCACACACACACACCCACACACATACGCACACGCACACGCACACGCACACACACACACACCCTCTCTCCTGACTGCTAATCTAGGTGACTCTTGGGGGCGGAGAAGGGGGCTGTTCAGAGGATTAACTCCTTAACAAACTAGCACAGGCTTTGAAACAATAGGTGGTCTGAAACTTTAATGATAATCATTGCAAAGGGGTGAATCAAAATTCAAAACAGCATACCTGTGATTTATTGGCTTTGAGCAGATTAGCTGAAGGAAATAAGCATCCTTAAGGGATCACATCTGTGAGAAAAGAAAATGTGTAATAAAAGGTCGGAGAAGCCCCAGGTGTTTGCAGTGACACACTAGGTTGCTGTGTCTCTGAACCATTTCTGGGCTGACATGGCTTCATTTTAAATGACATAACTTAGCCATCGTGATGTCTTCTGCCGGCCGAGCACTATGTAATAAGGGTGGTAATGGGGAGCAGCTCCTGGGAGGGTGGAGAAACTGTTTGTGTCACCTGGGAATGGCACCCACATACAAATCTCATCTCTTTGACAATGATTCTAAAGTCCCCTTGTCACTGTCACTCACCCAAAAATTAATGACTAAAGGAGAGAAGTAAAGGAAATGCCTAGCCCCTGAAACAGAAAAAGACTGAGAGAGGGACAGAGCAAGTTAATAAATAAAACAAGAGCCTGAAGGGAAGAGCTGCTTTGTCAGAATATAAATATTTCCCTTTCCCTTTTATCTTTAATGTAGTGTGAGAAGCTTATTAAAGGGAAGTGCATCTCTATCCCTGGAGCCTTTGCAGAAGGCTGGTGGGGAGCTGCCTGCAGAACGGGCTCGCCCAGCCCCACGCTTATAAATTCTTCCCTGCTGGAAGTGAGCGTAAAACCTGCAGAGCAATAAAGAAGGACTGAGTGAAGAAAGGGAAGCCATTGTGGCCTTTAGGATCCTTATCTTGATGGGCCTGGTGTCATGTTATGTTAATCACTGGAAGACGCTGAGAGACTGTGGATGAGGAATGCCTGTCTGCTGAAAGACTGGGCTCGAGGTTCCAAGGGAAGCTGGCATTGCTAGACTTACACGCTGCTACATTAGAGAGAACGAAATCCAAAAGTAGACAACAGAGAATTTGTCTCCAAGAGTAAGGCAGACATAAAAGCTGAGGAGTTGGGACTTGGGGCTCAGGGTCTGTGAATTTTCCTCCTCTGAGGAGCCCTGCATTGCTGCAGACCTCACATCTCCAGTGTGGGCAGCCCCAGAGTCCACCCTTCCTGCATCCAAAGCCATTGTTATTTCAACAGCACTGAAGATTTTTGCCCTCGACCTCTCCTTCCCAAAAGCCCTCCAAAGAAGATGGAGCATTAAGAGCTAGCACACAGATTCAGGCAGGCACCGAGCTTTGCATGTGACAGGTACCTGGTAAGCTTGGGTGCCATGTTGCAGAGACTACGCTGGTCTTACTTGCCATTGTATGTGTAGGGCTAAGCGCAGGGCCTGGGACACTCAATTTTGGATGGATGGATGAGCACATGCATTTGAACACAATGAAAGGGTCTCTTTTGTTGGCCATCTTTGCTGCCTCTCCAAAGAATCTTGGTTCTCACTAGGATTTGGATTCCGCTGACTCTGGGGTTATCACATCTTTGCTGTTAAGAGATGTTCGAGGAGGGGCCTCCCTGGTGGCGCAAGGGGTTAAGTCTCAGCACTATGAAGCTATCAGCAGCCACTGCAGCATGAGTTTGATCCCCAGCCAAGGAGCTTCCCACATGGTACAACAGACCTCTCCTGCCTCACCCACTGCTGCCCTCAGCAGTGTATTTCAGTCAATCCTCCTGTTCTGCTCCCCACTATCTCTGGCAAATCCGCTCACCACCTACATCCCAGTTCCTGTATGCATAAATATAAATCTTTAAAAGAAGAAAAAAAAAGGATGTTCAATGATATGGTTACAGGAGGATAAATAATCCATTCATCAGGTGCTATGGTCTATGCAAGGGTGGGGGTGGGGTAGGAGTAGGGACAGAGACAACTAAAAATGCTGCTAAAAGGTTCTTCTGTTTCATTCCTCTTGACTGAGCTTTCCCAGGGAGTCTGGCCCCAGCTGTTTTACTACTATATGCACCTGCAACATACCCATGCATTTTCACTTCTACAATGTCATGGATTGAAGGGACCAAAAATATTGAAGTTAGTAGTTGTATTTCTCTTGCCAGAATATTCATGGGCCCCATTGCCCTTAGCAACGGTTTGCTGCCATTTGAAACCATCAGGCACCACGTGATCAAACCTGCTGCAGAAACTACTTCCCATCCCCTTTCGGGCACCTCTCCCTTGTGATGTCTTTTTAAGTCTCACCCTCACTAATTTTGTGTGCCTGTTTCCCTTTTCCGCTATACCCCATCTACACTGGAATAAATACTGGGCCACCAATCAGAGAGAAGAGAGTCATTGTTATTTCACAGCACTCACCACTCAGGAGCGATTACATCTTACGGCAATGTCTGTTTCAGGGAGGCGAGTCCTTCAGGGACGGTGAGCCATCCTGAGCTGGTTCCTAGGAACTCCTTGCCCACCATTCTAAACATTGCCTAGAAGCTATTTATAAAACCTGATTAACGTTTTGCCTCCTGCACAGTCCCTGTCCAGCCTCTCCTCTGTCTCAGCTGCTTTGGGGGTCTGGAATCTTGAGAGGGCTTATTTCCACTGTTCCCACAGTCTGAGGAGGAGGTGTGGGGAAAGGGTGGTGCACACTTATCTGAGGAGAGGTGGTGTGGAAGAGGGATTACATTTGTATTGTGAAGATCAATGGAGGCCTTGGGGAGGCAGAGTTCAGTTCAATATAATGAAGGACTTTCTAACAATTAAAGCTGTCCGAAAAGTGGAATGGGAGCATGTTCCAGAGAGCCTTCTCTTCCTGGAGTTCAGGCAGAAGCCAGGTCTCTCCAGCCAGAACAACCCATTGGTCAGGGACACAACTATTTGATACATTTCTGTGTGATCAAGCGTTGTCTCCAGACCCAGAGACAGACTTGGGGGGGGGGGGGTGGTTTCAAATCCTGACCCTGAAACTTACTTGTTCTATGGTCATGGGCAGATTATTTAGCCTCTCTTAGTCTATGTTTCTGCATCCAAAATGTCCAGATAAAGACATATATTAGACTTTCTGAGTAATGTGAGGGTTTTTTTTTATGTTTTATCAAAAAATCTGTGGTTTTTAAACAGTAATGTAGTGTTCTAAGAGCTAAAAGCTCTTACTGGTTTATAGATGTCATAAAGAGAGGCCACCATTTTTCATTATCTACAACATAAAACAGCATTTTGTAATTAATTGTTATTTTACATACAAGCATAAAAAACAAATGCTAGCATTTAAGCTTTTGGAAATTGTGATGAGGAAAATATTTTAAACCAACAAATTGAACTACATAGGGTAAAGGGAGGGAAAAAACAACAACTCCTTTACTCAGCAAATATTTGTTACGCATCCACCTAGCGCAAAAGCTCTTGGGAAATACACATGTGGTCTAGATGCAGACACTCCACCCAAGGGCTTCCTGTGTAGCAAATAACTGCTTTTGACCCTTCTATTGGCAAAAATGAGCAGCATTTCATAGACTATAAATTTAAAATGCTCTGTAGGGCATTTTGAATTGGTTTGTAATCCAAATGACACAGGCAGGACAATAATATGAAGCATAATGAAAAATGTACCACTTAAATATTTTCCCTGTTTTCCATTAGAAGTTTCACTTCTTTAAAGATTGTGATTGTGTTGATAAACTCTTATGTGCATGTTGCCTAGAAATGAAAAATAACTTTTTCCCTTTCATTTGTGTTCAGCACAGTTCTTGGTTCTGAAAGCCCTATGCCTAAAAAGGACATGGGTGGAAATAAACATGGGATGCCCAAAATATCTTTTTTTCTATGGGTTGTAGACATCCAGATTTGGGAAAGAAAGCTTTCTCTTTGGCAGCTCCTGTGGTCTATAGCAACTTTCAAGTATCCATTTCTTCTGTTATTAGAAATATTCAGAGGGAAATATGACTTTCCCCCGACCTTGCCATTTCTACAGTAGTTTCTTTCTCAACTGAGTATAGAGGATGCTGACAGCTTTCTGAAAAACGAGAAGCTTCATCTCCTGCCTGACTAGACCAAATTGTTTCTTTCCATTAAAAGAACAATATTAAATTAATATTTAATTAATTAAAGAATATTACTAAATTAATTAAAGAACACAGTAATTGCCCTTTTATTGAGCATAACGAACATTCCAGGTCCTAAGTTCACTGCATGATCTCATTTGCTCTTCACAATCTGATGAGGCACCCTTTTTCAGATGAAGAAACTGGGGCCTAGAGAAATGATGGAGCTTGTCCAAGTCACATTGGTGGGGGAGAAAGGACAGCCTGAATAAACTCCACCAATATCAACATTGGTAACAAATTACTGAACATGGGTTCAAATCCAGAAAAATGGTTGAGTAATCTCAACCATTACTCCCAAACTGCATCTCCAAGTTAAAGGGGCAAAGAGTGCCCATTATGTCAAAAATAAGATCTTTCAAAACAGTTAATGGAAAAACCACTTTATAACTCCTCCTAGTGGAGTAAGAAATGAGAGGTGGTTACTAGGGAAGCCCAGCATCCCATACACCTTACACCCGGCATCCCGTGGACACCCTGGTTTTGTGAGTTCTTCTTCGACAGCTGGCTCCAGAGGAAGTAGAAGAAATGAACCTCCATAGAGGCTTCCAGAGAAAACACAAGCTCTCCACGTCAGTTTGCCCTCTGAAGGCCTTCTCCAAATAAGACATCCTTAGGTGCTTCAGCGGTTTACACTCAGGAGGAGCCCGGCCTTCCCTTAAAGTCAGAACTGTGTTCTGAGTCCTGTTCTTTTACTTACTATCTGTGTGATCGTGGATTTCTCTATCCCTTGGTGTCCCCATTTATAAAACTGGTTCAATGAGTAGTAGCTACCTTGGAGGACTACTGTAAGCATGAAGATTTAAGGAAATAGTGCAGATTAAAGATTTAGCACAATGTCTGGTCGTTGTAAGCACTCAGTACATGTTAGCTGTTAATAAACATCATTATCATACAACAAATACCAAACACTGGTGTTTGTCATTTGACCTAGTCTTTTTTTTTTTTAAAGATTTATTTATTTATACATACAAGCTGGGGTACAGGCCAGAGGTGTGGGGGGGGAGGGCGAGAGGGTTCACCAGAGACAGAGCGGGGAGCAGAACAGGCAGATGGATGGAAATACACTGCTGAGGGGAGCAGTGGGCGAGGCAGGAGAGGTCTGCCACGCCATGTGGGAATCTCCCCGGCCGGGCATCGAACTCGCATCGCCACTGCTGACAGCTCCACAGCGCAGCACTTAACCACTGCGCCACCAGGGAGGCCCCCAACTGACCTAGTCTTAACTATTCAACTGGAACTTAAGTCAGGATATCATCAACCTGGGTGCTCAGACACAGCAAGACCAATACGTTCCCCAGAAGGGCTTTAAAATAAGGGGTATTCTCTGGGGAGCCATGGACTAGTTTTATACATTTCAGGCTTGGGGAAGAGAAGGAGTGAAGTTTCACAGATAACCCAAAGCTCCTTTTGCTAGGGTGAGAAGTCTGTCGCCTCTTTTGTTTATCTCTTCTCTAAATGTTTCCTCTCCCGCCTCCTGGACTGTTTTCAAAACTCCTCCATTTTGGTAGCAGTTCTTTACAAGTCTGCTGGAGACCACAGGAACAGGTCAACAGTCCCTTCTCCAGTGCAAACAGCAGGCAGGAACAGCTCCCAACCCCTCCCCCTGCCTTTGGATTCCAACTGGACCCCCACCATCCTGCCAGGGCACAGCTGTGGGGGTTCAGCTCAGCTGCAGCAGAGTAGCCTTTGTACCAGAATTACCTGATCTCCCAGGTACTAGCTAATCTCCCAGGTACTAGCCAACCTACAGCTATTCACTCAGCCACTCACTCTGATCTGCCACTCTAGTCACAGGAGCACCTTCCAGTCAGGAAAAGCAGAAAGCAGGGATAGATAAACAAACAAACAAACAAATAGACAAAGTCAGGCTATTATGTGCAAAGCACTTGGATAAAGACCAGATCCAAAACCCCAAAATTATGGATTCCCATTCTAGTTCTTTCTGTGAACCTTTACACAATTCACACTACCACCCTTGGCTTCAGTTTTCTCATCTGTAAAATAAAGGGGAGGAAATCTTTTCTGAAATATAAATCCCCAAACCATTCTCCACTTAAATCCTATTTTTTAATCATATGATGGGCTAGATCCTAACTCACAGCCAAACTCAATTATTATTTTGAGGTAAACCCAAGGTCATCACACAAAGCCAGATTCATTTGTTTATTAAGATAACATGTTCCCCCCCCCAAAAAAAAATATCTATGTCCCATCATGAAATAAGGCACAGAATGAGAAAAATCATGATGTCATTTATCTAATTATAAGAAAGGTAAGTCATGGGGTGGGGACATAATGTGTAACAGGGCAATATAGTTAATGTTGTATTGCATATTTGAAAGGTAATATAAGAGTAAGTCTTAAAATTTTTCATCACAAGAAAAAAATGCATAACCGTATGGTGACAGATGTTAACTAGACTTATTGTGGTGACCATTTCTCAAGATACACAAGTATCAAAACATATTATGTATCTGAAACTAATTTAGTGCTCAGTTAAGGTTATATGTATATGGACTATAATTTCCATGATGACAAGAACACATTATATTTCTAGTACCTCACAGAGTGTTTGGCATGGTAATCTCTAAATACATTTTTTAAAGTAAGGGGTTTTATTTCATCCTTTTCAACTTAAAGCATACCCCATTCATTCATGCAATCATGTAGTCCTTTAATGAGCACCACTATGTACCTATCACTGAATCCACTGCAGTGTAATTACCCAGGATTTGAATAAACTTATGTGACTAACTTAAAAACAAAATAACTAGTGACTGAGGCGGAGAATTAAAACCAAGGAGAGATTCCTCAACATATTAATAAATTAGCTAAGAAATAAAGGGCTTCTCTGTTTCCATCCCAGAGACTTGTGATAGCCAGCATTCTAATAGAAGTTGCTTTAACCAGCTTCACAGTTTCAAAGCCAAAATTAACACCATACCATGGAAGGCCCCAAATAAATTCAAAAGAGAGCTTAAATGCGATTTTCAAATAGGGACCTGGGAGGGACTCCTATTTGCTGATGAAAAGGAAATCTCAAAGCCCTCTATCCTTCAGCCCAACTCCCTCCGCCCTCTCTTGCCACCTCTCCAATCCACCACCGCCCTTTGGGGCCCCAGTCAGGTTGTTCAGGCCCAGCCACGCCTGGGGTCCTTCCTCAGGTAAAGCCATTCTAAAATTAAATCACAAAGAGGGACAGCCCGTCTGCAATGATCTGTGTTTATTTAGTAAATGGGTTGATTGCCCTCATTTGTGGATATTAAGAGTTAATTTCCCAGTGCAAAGAGAACAGATTTCTTGGAGAGCAGCCCCAGAAAATTAAGAAGAAAAAAAAAATTCAAATAACTCCCCCCCCAAGGTCCCTCCCCCCACTCTCCCCTTCCCATCCAGCTTTGGCCTTTCCATGGCCTCTCCTGCTAGGTAGCCACAGGTCCCTGCTTCACGGAGGCTAGGACCAAGAGGAGGGAGAATTTGGTAAACAAAGGCTTAGGAATTCTTTAGGCCCCTTTAAAGTGACATCTGGCAAATTTGAGATCACATAACAGTTTCTCTCCACCCCCTCCCCCCCTTTCTGGCTTTGAAAGGCAAATGTTTTGAGGTTTGTGTTCTCTCTCCTTCACAAAGTTTTTAATCAAGTGGAGTCAAACCACTTTGTCTAACACCTTAATTGAAGAGCCTGGCTCTAGAGTCTAAAGTACTATTTTACAATAATAGGGAGCAGGCAAGGATAGGGGACTAAGTGGAAATGAGAAAGGAAAGAAAAGCAATGAGCAAGTGGCCCTTAATGGGCACTTTCAGGGTACCAGGTGCCCGCCTCCTTGGCCCACAATGGGCACAGAGGAGGGAGAGCCTCTGAGCCTCATGTCACCACTCATCAGGGAAGAGACTGGCTTAGCTGTGGGTAACGTCCACATAACACACTTTCCCCAACTGTGGGAAGTCCCAGCCCAGGTGAGGAGCTCCCAAATAGAGCCGAGGGCGCTCAGAGCTGGCCACTCCCAAAGTCCAGTGACCTGGCTTTCCAAAACTACCAGGCCCAGCAAGGTTAATGGGCTTGCCTGAGGCCAAGCAGTTGGTGCTGGACCAAGGCTCCAAAAATCCTTATTTCCCTGGCTATAACTGAAGCCTTTGCTCTCTTTGATCCTCTAGAGAGAGAAATGCACCACATCCATTTCAAAACAAACTTTCATATACTGGAGAAGTTAAATGAGTTCATGTATTTTTCCAAGCATAACAACCAAATAGTGTCACCTTGCTGTCTCATCAGCTGTTTTGGATATGAGTTGCACATATACTTGGGGGAATTCTCCAACCGTGGGGCCCAGGAAGCAATTTTTTTAAGTAAGTTTTAAACGTGGGGTTTTTAAATAGATCTTTAAAAATTAAGTTTCTCTCCCACCACCACCTGTCCCCCAACTTCTCCTTGGAGAATCAACGGGTTAAGTAATTTAGGTTACGCTTCCTGCTAATTCCTTCATGCCACTTAATTTACGCATTCCAGGTTGTGTTCAATTTTAAAACAATAGCAGTGCATTGTTTACCCATGTTTATCTTATGGTCTATCATGTGTCCCAGGTTTTTATCCCTAGATGATCTTTTTTTTATTTTTATTTTTTAAGATTTATCTATTTATGCATACAAGAGCTGGGGTGTAGGCCAGAGGTGGTGGGGGGTGGTGAGAGGATTCACCAGAGACAGAGTGGGGAACAAAACAGGTGGATCTACTGAAATACACTCCTGAGGGGAGCAGCGGGCAAGGCAGGAGAGGTCTGCTGCGCTATTGGAAAGCTCCCTGGCTGGGATCGAACTCATGTTGCAGTGACTATGGATAGCTTCATAGTGCTGAGATTTAACCCCTTGCATGACCAAGGAGGCCCCCAAGATGATCTTTTATCATCCTGTATTTCTGCAGGATAGTTATAGTTTTTTATTTTCACTGAACTGATGAATTGCACAATTTAATTCAACAAATTGAAAGTTTCCCTTGTGAAAGTCAAAGAAAAAAAGCTAAGATTCTCAACTTCCTTTTTGATGAGTAGGCAGGGTAAGTAAGCACAAAAATACAAGAAAGAATACAAGCAGTACCAGAAGAGCTACGGAATCTTCAAAGAAAGATGATAAAAGAAAGTGATACTTCATGATTACCTATTATGTGCCAGGCACCATGAGACAAATTAGGATTAGGTTTGGTTGCAAGGTCTAAGAAAATCTAAAATCAGCAATGTTCCCCTGAATCTGTCCACACTCACTCTTGAGTGTGTGTTATCACCTACAATAAGCTTTATTTCTAACTCACCTAAAAAAGAGGGGGGAGAAAATCTAAAATCATGTTAGCTTAAGACAAAATAGAAGTTTATTGTGATTTCATATTCAAGAAACCCAGGGACAGTCCATCCCAGGATAGAACAGTTAGTGAGTGTCAGGGATCCAGTCTCCTCCTATTCTTTTTTCTACTTTTCCAAAGTCCTCATGGTTTTGGGAGTCTGTAATAGTCTTCAGCGTTCTTGCCATGGGGAATGGTGGGGAATGAAGGGACATCATAGCATACCACTGCTGACATTCCACTGGCCAAAAATTAGTGACTGGAAATAAGGGAGACTTACAGGGAGTCTCCCAAGTCGTATTATGTCCGGCCAAGATTACTATGGAAAAAGGGAACAATAGATGCTGAGCATGGTGTGGTTTGGTTTCCATACCACGCTAAGGACTTTATATGCTACAGAGCATTTGTTTCTCATAACAACTCAGGAGAAAGAGGGCTCCCAGGTCATGAAAGATAACGCCTATCTTGCAACACTTCACACTCAACTCAATGTTAATTGTAGTCCTAGGAGGACGTCTCAGTTTTTCTTGTAGCCTATTGAGCATGATGAAGATGGCTGCAAAGTGAAGAACTAAGCCTTTTCAGTCAACCCTGAATGGCTGCCTCTCCCTGGGCTACAGGCCTATTCCCCAGGAGAAAGTCAGAGGGTGTTTTCACCCTATTTCTAGGCCCCAGTTCTATGGTTAATGAGGTTCTCTCTAGTTACGAAGAATAGGAAAGGAATCAGATGGCTTCAGTAATGGGGAAGGAGTGAGGAAACAGTTCTTGTGACCTAGTGTTCTTGTCATGTCCTTTTGAAACAGATGTTCCTTCTTTCTTCCCTCTCTCCCTCCTCCTTTCCTCCCTTCCTCCCTTCCTCACATAGCACTCCACCCTGAAAGGGTCTTGCCATCTTGTCTTTCCATCTACTGCTCCATCTACTCACCTCACTGCCTCATGATTTTGCTTCTACCAACCTTCTCTTGTTCCCTGATTTCTGTTTGTTCCCTTCGCACTGAATGACTCTCATCTGCTGCCAATATGTTTTCAGTATATTATCGGACTCCTCAAATGAAAGATCTGACTGGATGGCCACCCTCTATCCTCCATATTCTTTTTTCCTCTAGTCAATGGCAAATGTTTGAAAAAGCAGTTGACCAGAGTTAGGATTCTGTTCTGACTCTAACAGATGCATTATAACCAATCAACATTTGTCATCGTTTCTCTGGATTTCACAAGGATAAAGACCTAGGACTTGTTTATCTCTATGAAGTCATCTTCACAATACTTTAGGAATGAATGACTACCCTGAGGTAAGCCATTTCTGAAATGGCTCCCAGTAATGTTTACCCTCCTATAAATTTTAACACACTAAGCTAATCTAGACTAATCCCAATTACCCCTTGAATGTGGGTAGACCTAGTGATTTGCTTCTAAGTGATAGGATGTCACTTCCAATATTAGGTAACAGAAAGACTATGAGCTCCATCTTGATTGCCCTCTTCTCTTCTCTCTCTCTACCCCCCATCCTTGCTGTAGGAAAGCAACTTGCTACATTATAAAGTGGTTTTATGACTGACAGGCTCACAGGGCAAGGAACTGATATCTCTGATCAACAGCTAGGAAGAAACTGAGGCCTCAAACAGCCACATCATAAACTTAGAAATGGATATTCTGAGGTCTACCAATAGCCATATGAGTGAGTCATAGGAGTGAGTGGATGCTCCTTCAGTAGATTGTAACCAACACCCTGGTTTCTGACTTGTGAGAGATCCCAAATCAGAGAACCCTGCAAAGCCCACCCAGATTCTGACACACAGAAACGTGAGATATTAAATATTTGTTGTTTTAAGCTGCTAAGGTTTGGGGTAATTTATTATATAACAATAGACAACTAATACAACCCTCAAATAATAAGGAAAATGGTTAAACAGATTCAGTGGCTGAATCTACCAGATAAAGCAGCTTTCTAGAGTGGGGCTCAGTACACCTAACAGAACTTCAATATGAACCTCCTCTTATTCAATCTAGACACCTCTAACTTTCTTTACAAAGAGAGGTCTGCTTTAGGGATAAGAATTTTCCTATTTGGGGAATGACACACACACAAAACTAAAAAGAAAAGTCAATGGTAACTGGAAATTCCAAATCCTTAAATTAATGAAGTCACATATTGTCTGCTAAAGGAGAGGTCAGAAAGGGAGAAGCATATGCTTAAAGCTGCCCTTTCTCATATTGCATGAGTGATTCTTGCGGCTGGAGTTTCACTACAACCACAGGATTGTGGTATCACGAAGGTGGCCATTTTCAAATCTGGCCTGACATCAGAATGTAATTTAACTACATAAACCTGGGACTTGGCCAAAATAAGTAATATTTAAATGACTGGAACCAATGAATAGCATCACTTTTCTGTGGGACCATATGACTATGATATGAAGAAATAAAAGCCTTTGTTGTTTTAAAGGGCAGGGACAATTGGAAGTTTGCAGCAGATAGTTACAAAATTTTCCACCTATGGCCCTCCAAAGAAGATACCAGTGAATGGCTGTGGGAGAGGGTGTGGAAGGTGCTGCTTAGAAAAGAAAATTTTAATGAGTTCTGGATAGAATGTGAACCAATGTTAGGACATTTATCATGGAGCTTAAAGAAGACTGTTTAGTCCCTTGTATTATGAGCTTACTTTTCTGATATTCTCCCTTTTATTACTGAGCTCCTTAAAATATTAGTCAATATCAGGCAAGGCCAAAAATAGCTACTGTAGTACCCCTCTTACAAATAGCTTATACTTCTTCCTCAGAATTATTTTGGAGTGGGTTTTTTGTTTGTTTTTTTCACTTGTCTGCCTGGGCCCCAGCAAAAAGACTCACAGCTGTGATACTTTCCATCTGGGATGGGTTTTCCGCATCTTATGCGTAGATTGTTTTTAAAATATTTCATTTGTCCCTTGCTTTTTTAAGGGCTCTTTCTTTTTCTAAGTAATTATCCCCGTTACCAAACATCAGAGAGCTGACTGGGGCTATAATACAAGGAGTAGAAGCTCATCAACTAAAGTGGCTTTAGTTGTATTTGAGATACAGTATTTTACCCTGTCAGTTTTCATTTTATTTGATGACAGTGCTTGCTATTTCTCCCTCAATAAGCAAAGATGACTTAGATCAGTGGCCTGATGAATAAATATGAAAATTTGATTTAGGAAAGGTGGATATCCCGAAGCTTACTGAGAGAAAAGAGTTCCCAACCCCCCATACACATACTTTAAATGACAAAGCAAAGTAGGAGCATCTTTAAGCAGCATCTTTCAATGCAAGCTCAGTGCTTCTCTTGTATTAGATAAAAGAAATAATAATTGGGCCTCCCTGGTGGCTCAACGGGTTAGGCACAGCACTATGAAGCTATCCAGAGACACTGCAGCACGAGTTCGATACCTGGCCAGGGAATTTCCCAGCTACCTGGCCAGGGAACTTCCCACATGGCCACGGCAGACCTCTCCTGCCTCACCAGCTCCTCCCCTCAGCAGTGTACTTCAGTTGATCTGCCTGTTTTGCTCCCCTCTGTTTCTGGTGAATCCTCTCACCACCCCACACCTCTGGTCTACACCCCAGCTTGTATGCATAAAGAAATAAATCCTTTAAAAAAATAATAATTTAGAAATAAAAAGATGAACACTTTAAAAAATACATGGGAGGAATGAAACATTTTAAAAGCAAGTAACATTAATCCTGCATATTACCTTGAGCAGATATCCCAACAGGAAAAGAAAAAAACACAGTCCCTGTTGCAAGGGGGAAACTGATGCTTCAGAAGAAAACATGAGGACTCCTGCTGAGGACCGGATGGGCATGCCAGCAGTCTGACACCCAACATGGGTACGAATGATTTAGCCTTCCAGATCCATTAACAGGAATGGGAAACCACAAAGAACTGTGAAGTAGAAGTAAAGTTTCCCAATAAGCTCAGTAATAGAAAACAAATAAAAGACAAACAAAAGAAGCCTAAGTCTCCCAAGGAAGGGAAACCCAATTAACTGTGTTAGAATCTTTTTTCCCCCTTGTTGGAGAAGCTCACTTCTGCAAACACACAACCTGGTCAGAAATCCCTCAGGACTGCATCTCCAGCAACTAAGAGTGGCAGAAGGCAAGGATCCGCTTTTTTAAAAGACAGGAGAGTGACACAGAGAGAGAGACAGAGAGAGAGAGAGAGAGAGAGAGAGAGAGATTTCTTCCTTTCTCAACAATGTCACTTTTGACACGGGAATTGACGATATAGCTCGCTGTCCTGAGAAGGGGGAGAATAGTACCTCCACTCACCCTAACCACGCCGGGGCAGCTTCAGACCTCGCCTGGGAATCAGAGAGCGCGCGCAAGCGCCCAGTGTCGAGCTGGGCGAAGATTTCACCGGGAACAAAGACTGCTTGCCAATCAGAAAACGCAAGCCGAGAACAAGGGTAATCACTCTTTGTTTTTGGTAAACTCTTCAATTAGCAAATGCCCTGGTTTCTAGTAAGCATTAACATTTTTCTACGCCGATTCCAAATACAGGATCAAAAAGTATCGCTTTTACAACAAAAATGGGATCCCGAATGGTCACACTCCGCGGAACTAAGGGCCATCGACGACTCTTTAAACGCGTACAGTGTTTCTGGGTTTGGTCTCAGGTTGCTTTTATAACCATCCCTCTCCCCCTACCCCCCAACAACGACTTAGTTTTCTTGTAAAGGCACATCAGATCTTCAACTCGGTGCGCTCAGATAGGGTGGCCAGGAGCTGAGTTCCCCCGCGCCCTCTGCTCGGGGCCCTCTCCCCTTGGAAGGGTCTGTACTTCCTCCCGCCTCAGGTCGGGGCCCCTCCGCTCGATTCGGATTTTTCCTCCGACGCGCCCCTCCTCCTTTTTACAACCCGGGAGGGAGTGGAGTGAGAGGGGGTTTGCCCTCACATGGTCTGAGTCTGGGGGAAAAAGAGCGATCCGCAAGGCGCACCTCCTTCTCGCCCCTACCGAACCCTACAATTAGGATCCGGCTAACCAAAAGCCCCTGGACAAACCCAAGATTTTCAGTTTAGACAGGGCTAACGTGACTCCAGGTCACGTCTCTCTCCACTGAGGCGCCGCGCTATCCTCAGCTTCTCCCGGCAAAAGCCTTCCCCGATGTGCCCTTCTGTTCAGGAACGAGTATTTTAGTGTACCCGGAAAAGGAACAAATCTTTCAAGCAAATTCCCTTTCTAGTGCATTTAACGTGCGTCCCCCCCCC